>CM072823.1:47949223-48034223 GCA_036937905.1 Salvia rosmarinus
GGCGATTGAGGTTTCAATTATTGTTTTATCAAAAGGTTACAATATTATTGTTACAATTATGTACGATCGATGCTTATGTGTTTACATTATCGCTTTAGATATGTCTCTTACACCGATTATCAATATGCTCGCATAAAACCTTTATCCGTCCAAATTTTATCGAGGGAAACGAACATTGAGAATGTTCTTATCGCGAAGAAAATCTATTTGTACTCACTACACCCCGCCCCAAGCCTCTAGACATCATTCATCACGAGGAGCAAGGAGCACGGTAATGGGACAAATCAAATAGAATGGCAAAGTCTTTGGTCACTATGTGCGAGTCCTCAACTCCAAAGATCAAGAGAGGAAGATGCAGCCACGATATGGCTAAGTCTTATGAAATGATGAATGGACAGTAATCGCTGTCATAACTGACAAAATCAATAATGTCAAGTTCAACGGAAGAAAGCGATTCTGCATAACCATGTAGTAGCAATGATTAATCTCTTTCTGAGAGCTCAATTGGTCGAGGATATATCATGACGAGTTTAATCGAGATGATCTTCAACACTTTCGCTAAGTCTTTTGATGACTCGTATAAAGCGCCCTTATGATAAGAGTTATACCTAGATTCATCGCAAAGAGGATCTAGTAACCAAGAACGCAAATGGCAAAGCACAGCCTTTTAGTACGCACCTCAAAGAAACCACGCTTATCGAGAGAAAATGAAAAGTGGAATTCAAGATATGCTAGGCAAAAGAAAGAGGAGTAATACAAAGTGGCTCTACCGTTTGAAAAGCCAAACGGCGGCAAACGTCGTGCCGAGATGGCATTGAAGGCTAAGTGCCCCAAGCTCAAGGCTCTAGTACGCCATTTGCTTAGTAAAGGAAACATGTTTAGCGACTTGTTCTACCCATTTGCGGTAGACACCAGGTGACCGATCATGTTTGTTACATCTGCAGGGTCCTCGCGAAGCGGAGCCGAATGATGGCGAGATAACGATTCCATGGGCACCGCGAAAGTCGAGGCTGCAACGGAGATGTTACTTTATGTTTTGAGAAACAGTTTTAGTTTTAAAAGACGCTTTATATGTGCCGGATTTTCAGGAACCTTGTTTCGCTTCAAATTGTTTATTCATGGATATTCGCTTGTTTTGATAGGGTGTTTCTATCATAAGAAATGACGGTTATCTCGTAGCACATTATATACGCTTATACTATTTCTCGCAATACATAATACCTATAACTATGTCGATCTACATCAAACCTTAAAAGAGAAAGTTTTCTTCAGAAGATGACACCTTTTCTCTCGGCATCTTAGATTAGGTCACATCAATCTAAATAGGATCCAAAGACCGCTAAGAATGGAGGCTGGGTAATCTCACAGCCATCTCCGGGCTCCTCCGCTAACTCAGATAAGTGAAGATTGCCGATACTTCAAAGCGGCGGTCATAGCCAAAGAAATGTTAGAGTTAGTCCATTTCGACCTGTAGGACCGATGTCCACACAAGCTCGGAGGGTACGGTTTTTTCACTTATCGACGACACTAAGGTAACGGATACGATACCGCTTCATCAAAGTCTGAATGCTTGAGAAATTCAAAGAATTTAGGCGAAGTAGACGGTTAGGTAAGAGTATCAAGTCATCAAGGCTCTCATCGCTGTTAATACCCAACAACGAGTTCATGGACTATCTAGTGGTGTGGGATTACCTTCACAAGATTTCACCCGGCACACCACGTAAAAATGGTGTCGAGCCAAGAATACGACTTTTCGAAATGGTTAGATCAATGACGAAGTTATGCAACTTGCTTATTTCTGCCTGTACGCCTTAGAAACGCATGCATACTTGCTAAATCTAGTACTATCCAAGTCACCAAAGAGACCCTTCGAGTTGTGGTTTGAGCCGTGAGTTTAAGCCACATAATGATACGCAGCCCAAGACAGCTAAACAAGAAGGTCGACAAGTCGGAGGGTAGATCCCACGCAAGCGTGTTATCGGCATCCTAGAAGAAGGAAAGTGGTTTATTCTATAGTCCTAAGGATCTGCGTCATTATTAAGCACTAATGCCCGATTCTAGAGGACTACATGAAAATCATAACCAAAGTTGAAATCATTCTTAAGAATTGAAGACGATCGATTCCACCACCGACAGACCAAAAGGACGAGATGTCGAGTTTAGTGGATGGATCGACACCGTATACTTCAAGAAATTGAAGTGGTCGAGTTCCATCGAGATACCGACCGCATAAGTGGTACCTACCAAGCTTAGTTGTGCAAGATGAGAACCTAGTTATCGCACCACCATCGCCATTGTGCCCAGTAGGTCCTCATATATAGTGGGGTTGTTCGTCAACCCGAGCGATGTATGTTCGCGTGAATCTTCGATTTAGTCCCGTAAAAATCGAAGCAATAATCGACCCAGGACGCACAAATAGGCGACAAAGACAATGATGCAAGATCATGGAACTTATGTTTGGACGAGGTGGTAAAGTCCCATGGATTTACCCAACCGCAGCAGAGTTGCGTGTATCGCTTAGATGTCAACGTAATGTGGTATTTCGCACTTTACGTAGATGACATTCTTCTATTCGGGCAACAATGTGAAGTTGTTATCGACGAAAGAGTCAAGTTATCCGATCGCTTCAAATGAAAGACTTATAGATTTACGCATATCTTAGGATCAAGCGTTTACGAGATCGCAAGAGGAAAATGTTGAGCTTATCTAAGGCGCCTACATTGATACCGTGATTACCGCTTAGTATGCACGTCAAGAAAGGATTGCTACCTTTCCGATACACGCTTTATTCAAACGCGCCACCATCGACGCAGCAAGAGTGAAATGAGACAAGTTTCCACGCTCGCAGAGAAGTCTCATGCATGCAATGCACGAGGCCGATATGCGCGCTCATAGTGGCTAGATATCGCCTAACCCGACAAGCTCATCGATCGCGTAAAGCATATTCAAGCACCGAAAGCGACCTTAGATTACAGTCTTACCATGAAGTCTAATGCCTTGGGTTATTCGCACTGATTTCCAATCCGACCGTGATGAGAAAAAGTCTACCAAAGCATGTGTATCACTTTGCTGAACGATTCATGAAAGGCAAAGCAGCCGCGCATCATGCGACTCTACCATGGAAGTTCAACATGTAGCCACTTCGAGGTCGCAGAGGCGTCGATGGTTCAAGAACCACCTCATGATCTAGATGTGGTACCGGTTTGCCCATGAGTATCATGGTTTACCGTGATAACTCGCAATGGCAAACTCGGGCGAACCACTTTGATCCATGCAAGCAAACACATACGTAGAAAGTACCATGTCATACGAGAAATCGTTAGACGAGGGACGGGCTGATTGCAAAGATTGATACGACGGATAACGAATGGATCCATTCACGAAAGCTCCGCTGTAATAAGTCTACAGGCCCATTAGAGGACTCAATCAGGCTAGACGGCACCGCTAAAGCCGCCGCAATAAGTCTACGCCAGCACGCTAGAGGAATTATGCTTAGACGGCACCCACTTAGAAAGGAAACTTTTGTATAAGTGGAGAAGCAAAGTGATGGTTTTGTTTGTAATAGCTAATAGAGACACATAGTATACTAAAAGTTTGCTTTAGTATATGGAGATTGTCGATTAGATACGAAGCAGCTGGCTGAGCTGCATATACAATGTTTCCCGTTACCACTATTACAATCTCCTAAATGAATACTTGATTGCATATATTCGTGTCCCCTTATCTCATATATGTTAGATCATACGTGTAGAAGATCACGTAAGCTCAGATGATTGGTCTGTTTAACGAGATATAAAAGTTTCACACCGAGACAACTTGAGGACGAGTCAGATAGCTGTGTAGCAGATGTATAAATGTTGACTGACTGGTTGTTTGTCTATGCCGGGTACGCTCGACGATCAGGATCACAAGGACGAGTTCTTCTATCTCGACCGCCGGAAGAACCAAGATCTCTGATTACAATGATCTAAACCTCGATAAGGTATTAGACGAGTATGATGTCGACCATCACTTGATTTGTTACAAGTAGGGTTATATGTTCTAACCCAATATTCTCCGTGATTCGCGGTGGCAAAGTTTCAGATGTCATGCTAGTTATCTCAGACGAGTCACCGATCCGCTACGACGACGACGACCCTCAAGCGAATTAAGGTTTATCAGTACAAACACCGCAGTCGAGTTAGCTCAAGACAATAAAAGGTCGAGTGGTACTACTTATGAATTAAAGATATTAATTATTTTAAGCGTAATGCTATAAATAATTAACGGACGCTCGATATCTTAAATACGGGATTCAGAATGTCAAGTGCAAGTCCTGACCAACTTCTAATAAAGGGAAGTCAAGATTTATTCTCTAGTGGCATGAATAAATGTTTATAAATTAATTTATGTTCCGAACATAAGATAATTAATTTATTTGAGACATCTTTATTCCGCATTCGATCCCGGCTCGCCCATCCAGCGTAAGCTAGGCAAAACCGCCCTATACTACAAGGCAAGGATTTGATCTCTTTATCCTATAGATATTATTATATTTAGGGATATACATAGATCCTTTCCATATGATTATGGTAATAATCATTTCCATAAAGGATTATGGTAACTCCATAGGATTATGGTAATTTCCATACATGAGATTATGGTAATTTCTATATAGATTATGGTAACGCATATATATCGATTAGATCAAAGCGCTTTGTCGAGCAGATACAATGCTCCGTTACCACTATTACAACTCCTATCCGATTAATACTTGATCAATATATGTGTCCCCTTATCTCATATATGTTAGATCACATGCAAGGGAAGATCACGTGTCCAGTATGATTGGTCAAGCTTAATGAGATATAAAAGGTTTCACAATTCAGACAACTTGAGGATGAGTTGTCGATATGCGATAGATTGTTGACTGACTGCTTCGTTTGCCGGGCGCCGACGCATCATGATCACAAGGAGACGAGTTCTTCTATCTCGATCAGAAGAACCAGATCTCGGTGACTTACGATGATCTAAACCGATAAAGGTATTAGCGTATGAGTTGGTCACCATCACTGACTTGTTACGAGTGGGTTAGATGTTCAACCCAAGATTCTCCGTGATTCGGGGCGGCAAGGTTCAGATGTCACGCTAGTTATTCAGACGAGTCACCGCATCCGCTAGGATGATGACGCCCCTTAAGAGCTCGGTTTATTGTACTAAACCCCGCAGTGAGCTACCAAGTACAATAATAAGGTCGAGTGGTACTACTTAAGGAATTAAAGATATTAATTAATTTAAGCAATGTAATGCTATAAATAATTAATGGACGCTCGATATCTTAAACACGGATTCGAATGTCTAAGTGCAAGCCCGACTCAACTTCGTAATAAAGGGAACAAGATTTATTTTCTAGTGGCATGAATGAATGTTTATAAATTAATTTATGTTCCGAACATAAGATAATTAATTTATTTGAGCCCATCTTTATTCCTCGATTTGATCCTCGGCCGCCCATCCAGTCTCGCTGCTCAAGAAAATCGGCCCATAGGTCTCTCTAAGGATAGATTTTATTCTCTTTATCCTATAATGATATTATTATATTTATGGATATGCATAACCTTTCCTCGGGATTATGGTAACGCATTATAAATATAAGGTAAGAGATAAAGTCAGTTAATGCTTACAATTAAACCTAGTATTTTGAGAATCACAAGAAAGCTTCAGTGAGGTTTTCAAAATTCCATAGTGATCAGATTTTCCAAGCATTCTCCATAGATCGCCCTCACGGACGTTGGAGATTGGGCAACCGGATACACCCGTAAGATCAAAGCACAAGTCTCGATCCGCTCATCCCGCTCATCGACCAGATCCAAAGGTAAACACGAAAACCCCTCACGTGTTTCAATTAATTAAATAGACGACGCTAGGAATATAATCAATGTATGGTGAATTAAATATCCAAGATATCTCGGGCGGGGCTGTATATGTCATCCCTACATTTGTATCGAGCCTCGACGTAATTCGCTCTTGGATTAATTCACGCTTGATTATTACGCGCGCTATTTAATTGTGGATCTTCGCTCATCGTGCTGTTGTTTTTGTTAGTTTTGTTCCACCACGGAAAACCGTGGTTAGATTAGATTTTTCAAGCAAATCTTATCCGTAGCAGTAACGGATGAAAGCACAAAACGCACTAACGACCGGAGAACGGACGACGGGACCCCCCGGCGCGCATCCCCGGCACGGGCGCATGGGCGGTCGGCGGACGGGAGCCAGCGCACCGCCGCGGCAGGGCGGGGCGCCATGCCTGGACGCTCGCACGCCCGGCCGAGCGCGCTCGGCGCCCTCAGTAAAGCGGCACCATCGGCAAGAAGTACGTTCCTCACGGGCGGAAACCCAACGGTCAAGGGCGGCGACGCGCTGACATTCGCTGTTCTCACGACGCCGCAGAACCGCGCGAAACCTCAACGAGGTCAGCAGTACGCAAGGCGCGGAGCGCCGCGCAACACGGCCGCCGCAGCGCCGGCAGGTGCACAAGACGCAGCGCTCGGGCTGCCGTCATGCAAAGAGCGCTTTGCGCGCGGAAACCTCGTGAGCGCTCGCAGGTCGCGAGACGGCGACGCGAGGCACGCGATTCGCGGCCCTGGGCGTTGCCGAGTCGCCCCTGAATACGGCACGCAGAAATTCTCAAAGTCGCCGATTTTTCTACAGGGCGATACAAGTGGAAGGCCGCTACAGACGGGTTGTGCCTCACAGTGCCCAATTTGCTTCCCTGCCGCGTTTTAGTTCGCTCGCCATCTGACTTTTTCCAAGACCTTTAGCCCGATCCGATTTTTCGACCGTTTGCCTGCTTCGATCTCTGCTCAACCTGCTCCACCGTCTCAAATAGCTTGACGGTCCGCCCGCGTCCGCACGCGAGGTCGCGTCAAGTTTAATTCGCATTTTGCAATTCTATGTATCAGATTAGCAAAGAAGCGAGTTCCACGAGCGGGCTACGAATAACTTTTATTTTATTTTATCGCTCATTGATGTCATGATGTTTATATTATGCAAAGAGTATCGCTATGTATGTTTAAATTGTCGACAAACCTTAAGAGTTTTACGATTTAAGCGCGATAGTAAGACGCTAGGTTTATCCGCTTATCAGCATATTTTAGAATCTCAAGAGCATGTTTTACATGTCGAGTTCTACGACAAGCATGCTAGGATTAATGATCCGCATGGACAAACCTTGAACAAAAAGACTAAGCAAGCAACCCGACAAATTAATTTTCAAATTAAATGTCAAGACCTCCACCTTTGATCTCTAAACAAAGCTAGACGATCGCGAGTAAACGCCCACCACTGGGTTTGTTGCACTGCTTATCATAAGTTTGTTAGACGAGATTTCTAAATAAAATATTTTAAATCTATCGAGAAGTTGAGAGTTTCAGTAAACGCCCACACGCCGCTATGCAATTTTCATAAGTTCTGTAGATAGATATAAAATAAGAGAAAAAAGAATTGAATGGAAGCCGTATGGTCCGAGTGAGTATGCCATCTAAGGTTGCAATATACCGGGTACTTTTTACTCGCTCGCAGCAAGAGTAACCCGCCTAAAAATGGAGTTCTCGAAGAAAGCTCATCGCGAGGTAACGAACGAGTCGAAACAATGGTGATCCCACATCAAATCCATGAGCAAGCGAGGATCAGATACGTAACGATTGAATATACCGGGTACTTTTGAATTCATTTTCCCCGCTAAAATGTGTCCGCTAGATCACCGAGTACAACTTCGCCAAGTCCTTCATATAAGATGAGTGGTCTAGTAAGGTCCAATCGCACTTCATTCATAATGTTAGTCGACATGGATTGAAATTAAACCACTAAAAGGTATATTTTAGTCCGGTCGAGGGGTTCATGTAACGCCCACACGCGGGCTCGTATATGGGATTCTCAGACTGAGGTTTCAATTAATATTGTTTTATCATAATAATATTATTGTTACGTAATTATATGCGATCGTATTCTTATGTGTTTTCATTATCTTTTCGATATGTCTCCACACCGATTATCAATATGCTCGCACAAAATCCGCTATCCGTCCAAATTTTATCGAGTGGAACGAAACATCGAGAATGTTCTTACCGCCAAGATAATTTATTTGTATCACTACACCCCGTCCCAAGCCTCTGACGACGATTCATCAGATGAGGAGCGCAGCGAGCACGAGAAATGGGAAAATCAAAAGTGAATGGCAAAGTGCCTTTTCGTCACCATGAGTCCCCAGCAAGATCAAGAGATGGAAGATGCAACAATCGATATGGCTAAATCTTATGAAATCGCATGGAGCCTGACATCGCTTGTCAAATTTGACCAAAATCCATAATGTCAAGTTCAAAAGGAAAGTGATCTGGCATCGACCATGTGAGCAAATGATCAATCTCTTCGAGAGCTCGAGTCGTCGAGGATATATCGATGACGAGTCGAATCGAGCATGATCCTCAACACTTCTGCCCAAGTTTTGATCGACTTCCGCTATGATATAGTCCTTTATGATAAGAGTTATACCTAGATTCATGCAAAGGATCTAGTAACGAAGAACGAAACGGAGCATACAGCCTACACGCGACTCAAAGAAAACCACCGCTTATCGAAGATGAAAACGGAAAGTGGAATTCAAGGGTAGCTACAAAGAAGAGCCGGAGTAATACAAAGGCGTTTACCAAATGAGTTTGAAAGCCGCAAGGCGCAGCGTTTGCGTCATAGATCGCATTACGAAGCATGTCCCCAAGCTCAGCAAGTACCATTTGCTTTAGTAATGTAAACATGTTTAGCGTAATTGTTCTACCCATCTCGGTAGTAGATACGAAGCGATCGATCATGTTTGTTACACTGTGGGTTCCCGCGACAAGGAGCTAGCTAATGGCGAGATAACGATCTCCATGGGCAACGCGAAAGTCGGTTCATGGCTATGGAGATGTTTTTATGTTTTGGGACAGCTTTAGTTTTGAAAGACGCTTTATATGTGCCGGATTTTCTGAACTTGTTTCGCTTTCAAATTATTTTCATCACGGATATTCGTTATTTTTGATAGGGTGTTTTATCATAAGAAATGACGGTTATCCGTGTGCACTTTATATAATTCGCTTTATACTATTTCTGAAAACATAATACCATAACTATGTTGCATCTTCATCAAACCCCAAAAGAGAAAGTTTTCTTCAAGAAGAGACACCACTTTCTCTTCTATCAGACTCAGGTCACATCAATCTAAATAGGATCCAAAGACCGCTAAGAATGGATTGGCTAATCTCACTCACATCTGCTCCCACCCTAACCTGTATAGGGTAAGATGTCGACTGCACTTCAAAGTCGACGGTTATAGAGCCAAAGAAATGTTAGAGCTAGTCCATTTCGACTCGTAGGACCAATGTCCACACAAGCTCGCGGCACGAGTATTTTATCACTTCATCAAGATTACCAAGGTACGGATACGTATACCGCTCCACCAGAAGTCTCAATGCTTTGGAGAAATTCAAAGAGTTGGCCAGGAGACGGGCAAGGAAGAGATCAAGTCATCAAGTGGCTCCGATCGGCTGACAATACCTCAAGAACAGTTTATGGACTATCTATGCCGGGCGGGATTACATCCCAACAAGATTTCACCGGGCACACCACAAAGAAAATGGTGTCGTGAGCGAAGAACAGTGACTCTTTCGAAATGGTTAGATCTATGACAAGTTATTCATCGCTATTTCGTTCTGGGGTACCTTAGAAACAATGCATACTGCTAAATCTAGTACCATCCAAGTCAATCTAGACCCCTTTCGAGTGCGTGTTGGCGAAGCCCGCTTAAGCCACATAATGATACAAGGCCCTAGCACACGCATGAACAAGAAGGCCGATAGTTTGAGGCTGAGATCCGACGCCAGCGTCGCTTATCGCTATCCTGCAGGAACGAAGGTTTATTCTATAGTCCCAAGGATCAAGGTCATTATTAGCACTAATGCTCGATTCTTTAGAAGAGGACTACACATGAAAATCATAACCAAAGTTGAAATCATTTCAAAAATTAGAAGACATTATCAGATTCCACCACCGACAGCCAAAGGACAGATCGTCGAGTCTAGTGGGATCGATCACCGCATACTTTAAGAAATTGAAGGGGTCGAGTTCCACCGAGATACCGACCGCATAAGTCTGTACACCACAAGAAGGTTGCAGCATGTAACCACAAGCCGCACCACCGCCGCCATAGTGCCTCAGAGAACCTCAGTTTAGCGGGAGGTTGTTCGTCAACCCGAGCGATTTATGTTCGTGGACAATTCGATATAGTCCTGCAGAAACGAACATGCAATAATCGACCCATGGACACAAGGTGGCGACAAGACAATCGATGAAGATTGCGGCACACCGCTAGGACTTAGAAACGAGTCCATAACGCTATGGATGATATGAAAAGACACCTCTCACCGTATGGCAAGGAAGCCAGAGTAGTAAGTGGATATACAAAAGGAAGAGAGATTCGATGGAGAGGTTTCGCTTTTAAAGCCTGTGTCACATGGAAAGCGGTACACGATGAAGGGCACGATTTCACGGACCTTTTCGCTCGTAGCAATGCTCAAGTCCATCGAACTTTTCTCGCCATAGCATTGCACTCAACCTAGAGGTTTGGCAAATGGATGTTAAACCGCTTAAAGCTTAGCCTCGGAGGAAGGTAGACATCTATATGCAACAACCCGAAGGTTATGTGGTAAAAGTAAGAGATCTAGTACGGAAGCTTAAGAAGTCAATTTACGACTTAGCGTGCCTCCCGATCATGGAACTTACGCTTGACGAGGTGGTAAAGTCCCATGGATTTACCCGCCCTAGCGCAGAGTGTGTGTATCGTCTAGAGTCGACTGTGATGGTATTTTCGCACTTTATGTAGACGACATTCTTCTAGTCGGCAACAACGCGAAGTCAGTATCGACGAAAGAGTTGGTTATCCGATCAGCTTCAAATGAAAGACTTAGGAGATGCAGCAGACATATTCTGGGATGCAAGACCGAGATCGCAAGAAGAAAATGTTGAGCTTATCTCAAGCGCTTACATCGACACCGTGATTACTGCTTTAGTACGCAGACCGCCAAGAAAGGATTGCTACCTTTATAGGACCGTTCCTTTATCAAGACGCAGCTACCATGACCAAATGGATAGAGGAATGAGACAAGTTCTACGCTCGCCGGGGTCTCATTGACGCAATGCTAGCACGAGGTCGACATCCGTATGCGGTAATAGTAGCTAGACATCGCCAACCTCGACAAGCTTCATCGACGCGAAGAAAGCATATACTGCACCGAAAAGTGACTCGAGATTATAGGCTAGTTTACCATGCGCATAGTCTAATGCCTGGGTTACTATGCACTGGATTTCCAAGCCGACCGTGATCGAGAAAAGTCAACCTGCCATTGTTTACCTTGGGAGTGGAGCCGGATCCCAATGCGAGTGCAAAGAACTACGCATTGCGGACTCTACCATGGAAGTTCAATATGTAGCCGCTCCTTGAGGCTTCTAAAGAGGTCAGATGGTTCAAGAACTACTCACGGATCTAGACTGGTACCGGTTCGCCCAAGAGTATCATAGTTTATCTGATAACTCGTGCAGCCGCAAACTCGGCGAACCACTAACCCACGCCACTCAAACACATAGAGAGAAAGTACCATCATACGAGAAATCGTTAGACGAGAGCGACGGTTAATTGAAAGATTGACACGACGGAAATTAACACCATTCACCAAGAGCTCGTCAGAAAAGTCTATTTATGTCGAATCAGATACACGAAAGCGCTTGGCTGACAGATACAATGTTTCCTGCTACCACTATTACAATCTCCATCTCGATTCAATACTTGATTGCATATATCCGTCCCCTTATCTCATATATGTTAGATCATACAAAGGTGTAGAAGATCACGTAAGTCCGTATGATTGGTCAAGCTTAATGAGATATAAAAGTTTCACACGAGACGCACTTAAGGACGAAGTCCGTCTTAGCCGCAAAGATAGATAGAAGTGACTGACTTAGTTGCTTGTTCATGCCGGCACGCCTCGACGTATCAGGATCACAAACAGATGTGTTCTTCTTTCCGACCGTCAGCAACCAAGATCTCGTGACTTACGATGATCTAAACCTCGATAAGGGTATTAGGAGTATGAGTGTACCATCACTGACTTGATTAGCGAGGGTTATACTTCAAACCCAAGATTCTCCGTGATTCGGGGCGGCGAGTAGTCACGCTAGTTATTCCAGACGAGTCACCGATCCGCTAGACTATGACGCCCCTTATGAGCCTCAAAAGGTTTATTGTACTAAACCCCGCAGCTGAGTTAGCTCAAGTACAATAATAAGGTTCGAGTGGTACTACTTATGAATGAAGTTATTAATCGCTTTGCTACCGATTGCTATAAATGATTAATGGACGCTCGATATCTTAAATACGGGATTCAGAATGTCTAAGTGCAAGCCCACCAACTGTAATAAAGGGTAAGTCAACATTCTTTCTAGTGGCATGATCGAATGTTTATAAATTAATTTATGTTCGGGTCGAACATAAGATAATTAATTTATTTGAGGCCCATCTTTATTCCTCGTGATTCGATCCCTCGGCCCATCGAGTCTTAAGCGTAAGAAAATCGGCGCCTATATTGCTCCCAATGGTAAGATTTTATTCTCTTTATCCTACATGGATATAATTATATTTACGGTATATGATAGATCCTTCCATATAAGATTATGGTAATAATCGAGAGTATGGAAATAATCCTAAGAGTATGGAAATAATCCTAAGAGTATGGAAATAATCCAAGAGTATGGTAATATTCCATATGGATTATAGTAATATTCCATATGTGATTATGGTAACATTCCATATAGGATTACAGTGCATTATAAATATAAGGTACAGATAGTTAATGCTCACATATTAACAACACAATTTTCGCCATCTCATTCGCGAGAGAGAAAATTTTCGAGCTTTAAGATGAGAGCATTGGGATTCCGCATCTCCATAGATCGCCCTCACCGACGCTGGAGATTGGGCAACCGGATACACCAGTTGTCAAAGCACGCAGTCCGATCCGCTCGATCCGCTCATCCCGCTCGATCCACCCTATATCCAAAGGTAAACACGTGAAACCCCTACGTGTTCGCACTTTAATTATATAGACGCATGCTAGGTTTATAATCAATGTATGGTGAATTAAACACCCAAGACGGATCCTGGCGAGGGTTAACATACGCCTTTTACACGTATCGCAGCCCGATCGATCGCCGCTCGCTGGATTAATTCACGCCGATTATTACGCATGCTATTATAATTGTGATTTGTCGCTCATCGTGGCTCGCATTGTTTTGTTGGTTTTGTTTTTACACCACGAGAAAATCCGTGGTTAGATTAGATTTTTTTTTATGTAAATCTTATCCGTAGAACGAAGATTAACGAACGAAGAATCTAAACGACGGAAGCAATGTGGTTCTGCCGCTTCGGTGGTTTCGAAGGAGTCTCCGGTCGCTAAAGGCGATCGCGAGGGTCCGCGGGGCGACGGCTGCTCGCCGCTGGATCCCCGGCTTAGCGAAGCGAATCACTCGCGGTCGCGAGGAATACCGCGAGGCCGCGCTACCGCGAAAGCACAAGGACTGCCGAGAAACCCGCCAGGCCATGAAAGCGCATACACGCGGTCGCGAGGTTTGCCGGGCGACGACGGTCTCTGGCGCACGCTCGCGCTGGGCGTGGCTGCGCACGCTGCAGCTGACGGGGTCGCGCTAGCGGCATCATGGCGCAGCCTCATGGCGGCTGGCACGGCAGCGCATGGGGCCGGGCGCGTTAATCGGGCTTAGCGCTGCCCAAAGACTTTGGGCCGACCGCCCGCACTGCTTCAGAGATTCCGCCCGCGTCCGCACGCGAGGCCCAATTGTTGAACCGTCCGCGTTCGCACGCGAGGCCCGTCAAGTTTAAATATCAGATTTGTAAATCTATGTAATAGATTAGATTTAATTGTGCAGGTTTCA
Source organism: Salvia rosmarinus (assembly GCA_036937905.1). Lineage (NCBI taxonomy): Eukaryota > Viridiplantae > Streptophyta > Magnoliopsida > Lamiales > Lamiaceae > Salvia > Salvia rosmarinus. The sequence goes on from CM072823.1 coordinate 47,963,234, forward strand.
CGATCGGGTCACATGAACGCTTTTATTTTATTTTTATCGCTCATGCATGTCGTGATGTTTAAATTATGCAGACGTTATGTATGTTTAAATTACGCGACAAACCTTAAGTGTTTTACGAATCGACGCGCATAGTAAGCATGCTAGGTTTATCGCTTTACAAGCATATTTTAGAATTCTCATGAGCATGTTTTACATGTCGAGTTCTATAGAAAGCATGCTAGATTACGTGATCTACGGACAAACCTTTGAAAAAAAGACTGTAAAGAACCCGACAAATTAATTTTTCAAATTAAATGTCAAGACCTCCACTTTTGATCTCTAAACAAAGCGAGACGACCGTGAGTAAACGCCCACACGCGGGTTTGCAACTGCTTATCATAAGTTTGTTAGATGAGATTTCTAAATAAAACCTTTAAATCTATCGGAAGTTGGAGTTTTACGTAAACGCCCACACGCGCTTCAATGCATTTTCATAAGTTCTCTAGTGATAGATATAAACGAGATAACAAAAGAATTTGAATGGAAGTCGTATGGTCCGAGTGAGTATACCAATTCTAAGAATTCATCTTCCGTTAAAATTGTGGTCAATGCTTAGACATCACCTCAAGACAACTTCCGCCAAGTCCCTTCGTGATAAGGATGTGTCTAGTAAGGTCCAATCATTAATTTCATTCATATGGATAAGTTGATACGATTGAAATTAAACGACTAAAAGGTATATTTTAGTCCGGTCGGGGTTCATGTAAACGCCCACACGCTGGCGTAGCCGTGATTCTCAGGATCGGAGGTTTCAATTAATATTGCTTATCAAAAGGTTACAATATTATTGTTACGAATTATTTGGCATCGATGCTTATCGCTTCGTATATGTCTTACCGATTATCAATATGCCGCACAAACTGCTATCCGTCCAAATTTTATCGAGTGGAAACGAACATGGAATATGTTCTTATCGTCAAGAACACATGTTTGTTCTCACTATTCCCAAACCCGATGCCCTTATCGACGATCGACTAACGAGCAATGAGTCAAGGCATTTGAATAAGTCAAACAATATGGCTAAATGCTATATGAACCACGATGTCCAAAGGTTTGTACCGCAAAGATCATCGATGGTAGACGCGACCGATATTTGGTCAAGTCTCGAGAGTAAGTTTGGGCTAGGACGACAACCGCCCACACAATGAGAGAATTCGTAGTAAGATGGAAGGAAGTTCGGTCCATGAACATGTCTCCAACGACTATCTCATGGATAGTCTTGATCACTGGAGGAGGATTACGCGCCAAGGTCGATATCATTCTCAACACACCGCCAAGTCTTTTGAGAACTCACAGAATGCGATCATGAGCAAGACCGAGTTTACACTTAGTCCTGCTTAATGATCTCGTTGTCAGTGAAGGAGTTATGGAAAAGGAAAGACATGCTCGCTAAGCACATCTAGGCCCAAATTTCGCGAAAGGAAATAAAAGCGTAAAGGTAAAGGCAAAAGGGAGTAATGAGAAGAACATGGTTGCCACGGAGGCTCAAGGCCAAAGGAGGGCGCGTGCGTGTAAAGACCGGGCATTCGAAGCCAAGTGCCCTATGCTCATGCTGCACGCCGTTGTTTAGTAACGGAAACATGTTTACGACTTGTTCTACCCATTTCGGGTAGCAGATACGGCGAATCGATCATGTTTGTTACACCTGCGGGGTTCCCGCGGGAGCGGAGTGCTTGATGGCGAGATAACGATTCCATGGGCAACGCGCGAAAGTCAAGTCGCTGCAGTTGGAGATGTTTTTATGTTTTGGACAACGCTTTAGTTTTGAAAGACGCTTTTATGTGCCGGATTTTCATGAACCTTGTTTCTTCTTTCAAATTATTTACTCATGGATATTCTCATATTTTTGATATGGTGTTTATCATAAGAAATGACGGTTATCTCGTGTCGCACCTTATATAATTCGCTTTATACTATTTCGCAAAACATAATACCTATAACTATGTCAGCATCTTCATCAAACCCTAAAAGAGAAAGTTTTCTTCGCAAGATGACTCTACTTTTTTTCTCTATCTTAGATTAGGTCACATCAATCTAAATAGGATCCAAAGACCGCTAAGAACGAGTATTGGTAATCTCACTGCATTCGCTCCCACCGCGAACTCGTGATGTAAGGTAAGATGTCGACTCGCACCTTCAAAGCCGGGGGTTATAGAGCACGTAAATGCGAGTTAGTCCATTTCGACTGCAGGACCGATGTCCACAAGCTCGTGGAGGTACGGTATTTTGTCACTTTCATCGACGACACAGCACGGACATATACCGCCACCGCAAGTCCAATGCTTTGAGAAATTCAAAGAGTTTAAAGCGAATGGGCATTTGTTAGGTAAGAGTATCAAGTCATCATGTCGATCGCATGGCTAATACCTCAAGAACGAAGTTTACGGACTATCTAGTGGCTGGGATTACATCCCAACAAGATTTCACCCACACCACAGAAAATGGCGGTCGAGCCAAGAACAGGACTTTTGGAAATGGTTAGATCTATGATGAAGTTATGCATCGCTATTTCGCTCGAGGATACGCCTGAGACACATGCATACTGCTAAATCTAGACCGCCCAAGTCAATGCGAAAGACTCCCTTCGAAGTTGTGGTTTCATGCTAAGCCCTTTAAGCCACATGATATAGCCCAGACACGACGAACAAGAAGTCGACAAGTCGAGGCTAGATCCGACGAGTCATTATCGCTATCCTGAGGAACAGGTGGTTTATTCTATAGTCCCAGGATCAAGGTCATTATTAACTAATGCCCGATTCTTAGAAGAGATTATATGAAAATCAAAGTCCAAAGTTGAAATCATTCTTCAAGAATTAGAAGATGATCATTTTTCACCACCGACAGCTAAAGCCAACGGATGTCGAGTCTAGTGGGAGGGATCGACACCGATACTTCAAGAAATCGTTGGGTCGAGTTCCGCCGAAGATACCGACGCATAAGTGGTACCTACACAAGCAAGTTGTGCATAAAGATAGAACCACGTTACGCACCCACCGTTGTCATTATGTCTATAGCACCTCATCGAGGGAGGGTTGTTCGTCAACCCGAGCGATTTATGTTCGCGCGAATCGCCTCGATTTAGTCCCGTAAACGAACAGCAATAATCGACCCAGCGGACGACAATGAGTAGAGATATCAAGACAATGATGCAAGATCATGAAACTTACGTTGACGAGGTGGTAAAGTCCCATGGATTTACCCAACGCGAGAGTTGTGTGTATCCAGACGTCAACGAATGGGTATTTCTCGACTTTACGAGACGACATTCTTCTATTCGGGCAACAATGCAAGTCATATCGACGAAGAGTTGGTTATCCGATCGCTTTCAAATGAAAGACTTATAGAGATGAATGCACATTCTCGGGATCAAGCGTTTACCGAGATCGCAAGAGAAAATGTCGAGCTTATCTCGTGCGCTTACATCGACATCGTGATTACCGCTTAGTATGCGACCGAAAGGATTGCTACCTTCGCATACTGGCTCCTTTATTCAAAGGGCGCCACCTATGATCGAGAGATAGAGGAATGACAAGTTCCCTACGCTTTCCGTAGAAGTCTCATGTATGCAATGCTATGCACGAGCCTCGACATCCGCCTGGCAAGAAGATAGTAGAAGATATCGCCTAACCTCGACAAGGACATCGATCAAAGAAGCATATACTCAAGCACCGAAAAGGACTCGAGATTATAGTAGTTTACCACACGATAGTCTAATGCCTTGGGTTATCTGCACTGGATTTCCAGTCGACCGTGATGAGGAAAAGTCTACCCTGCACTATGTTTACCTGGGAGTGGAACCGATTCCAAGTGAGGCAAAGCAAATGATGCATTGCGGACTCTACCATGGAAGTTTAACATGTAGCCGCTCGAGGCTAAAGAGGTCAGATGGTTCAAGAACCACCTCATGGATCTAGATGGTATCCGGTTTGCCCAAGAGTATCATGGTTTATCGTGATAACCTCAGCAATGGCAAACCCAGAACCACGGATCCACGCGATTTTTAACACATGAGAGAAAGTACCATGTCATACGAGAAATCGTTAGATGGACGGTTGATTGCAAAGATTGATACGACGGATAACCCAGCGATCCATTCACAAAGCCCGCAGTTAATAAGCCATTTACATGCTAGAGGACTCGAATTTGCTAGACGGCACCCACTTAGAAAGGAAACTTTGATAGTGGAGGCAAAGTGATGGTTTTGTTTGTAATAGCTAGTAGAGAGACACATTGTATACTAAAAGTTTGCTTTTAGTATATGGAGATTGTTGAATATACCGAAGCGCTTTGGTTGAGCTTGTATACAATGCTTCTGTTACCACTATTACAATCTCCTATCCGACAATACTTGATTGCATATATTCAGGTCCCCTTATCTCATATATGTTAGATCACGGTGTGAAGATCACGTAAGTCCGTATGATTGGTCAAGCTTAAGAGATATAAAAAGTTTCACACCGAGACGACTTAACGACGAGTTGTTTGCTTAGGCCGCAGATAGATTAGAATGACTGACTTAGTCGCTTGTTTAGCCGGCACGCCTCGACGTATCAAGGATCACAAGAGATGTGTTCTTCTTTCCGACCGTGAAGAACCAAGATCTCGACTTACGCGATCTAAACCCGATAAGGTATTAGCGAGTATGAGTTGCCGACCATCACTTTGACTTGTTATGAGCGAGGGTTATAGTTCCAACCCAAGATTCTCCGCATTCGGGTGGCAAGGTCAGATGTCACGCTAGTTATCTCAGACGAGTCACCGTATCCGCTAGGATGATGACGCCCCTAAGGAGCTCAAAGGTTTATTGACTAAACCCCGCAGTTGAGTTAGCCAAGACAATAATAACGAGTGGTACTACTAGCGAATGAAGTTATTAATCGCTTTAAGCAATGATTGCTATAAATGATTAAGGACGCTCGATATCTTAAATACGGATTCGAATGTCAAGTGCAAGTCGACTCAACTTCGTAATAAAGGGTAAGTCAACATTCTTCTCTAGTGGCATGATCGAATGTTTATAAATTAATTTATGTTCGGGCCGAACATAAGATAATTAATTTATTTGAGGCCCATCTTTATTCCTCTGCATTGATCCTGGCGCCCATCGAGCCCTTAAGCGTAAGAAAATCGCCTATATTGCTCCCAATGGTAAGATTTTATTCTCTTTATCCCACATGGATATAATTATATTTATGGTATATGCATAGATCCTTTCCATATAAGATTATGGTAATAATTGAGAGTATGGAAAAATCCCAAGAGTATGGAAATAATCCTAAGAGTATGGAAATAATCCTAAGAGTATGGTAATATTCCATATGATTATAGTAATATTCCATATGTGATTATGGTAACATTCCATATAGGATTAAGGTAGGCATTATAAATATAAGGTATGAGATAAAGTCGTGTGAATGCTCACATATTAACAACACAATTTCTGGCCATCTCATGCGAGAGAGAAAAAATTTGTGAGCTTTAAGTTCGAGAAGCATTGCGATGTGTTCAAGCATTCTCCATAGATCGCCCTCACCGACGCTGCGAGATTGGGCAACCGGATACATCCGTAAGGTCAAAGCACGAGTCCGATCCGCTCGATCCGCTCATCCCGCTCTCGATCCACCCGACAGCATCCAAAGGTAAACACGTGAAACCCCTACGTGTTGCACTTTAATTATATAGACGCATGCTAGGTTTATAATCAATGTATGGTGAATTAAACACCCAAGATGGATCCTGGGCGAGGGTTAACAACGCTTTCCCTACATACGATGGACACGTTAGGAGACTGTTTATGGATTGATGGCACCCACTTAGAAAGGAAACTTTGTATAGCTGGGAGAAGCAAAGTGATGGTTGTTTGTAATAGCTAGTAGAGACACATTCAGTATACTAAAAGTTTGCTTTAGTATGTTGGAGATTGTCGGATTTGTACATCGAAGCGCTTTGGTCGAGCAGATACAATGTTCTCGCTACCACTATTACAATCTCCTATCCGATTTAATACTTGATTGCATATATCATGTGTCCCCTTATCTCATATATGTTAGATCACAGTGTAAGATCACGTAGTCCGTATGATCATAGCTTTAATGAGATATAAAAGTTTCCACCAGACAACTCTGAGGACGAAGTTGTGTGATAGTCATGTATAGATAAAGTGACTCGGACTTGGTTACTTGTCTATGCCGCACGCTCGACGATCTGAAGGATCACAAGAGATGAGTCTTCTATCCGACCGTGCAGTGAGTAACCCAGATCTTAAGACTTACGATGATCTAAACTCCGATAAAGGTATTAGAAGTCGAAATCACCACCACTCGACTGTTACAAGTAGGTTATATTTCTAACCCAAGATTCTCCGATCTGGGGTGGCAAGCTGATGTCACACTAGTTATCTCAGACGAGTCACCGATCCGCTAGATGATGACGCCCCTTATGAGTAATGGTTTATCTGTACTAAACCCCGCAGCCGAGTTAGCTCAAGTACAATAATAAGTGGTACTTACTTAAGGAATTAAAGATATTAATTATTTTAAGCAATGTAATGCTATAAATAATTAGACGCTCGATATCTTAAATACGGGATTCAGAATGTCTAAGGTGTCACCGACTCAACTCTATGCAATAAAGCGAGCAAGATTTATTTTCAGGGCATGAATGAATGTTTATAAATTAATTTATGTCTCGGGTCGAACATAAGATAATTAATTTATTTGAGGCCCATCTTTATTCCTTGCATTTGATGTCCTGGCCTGGCCCATCCAGCTCGCTGGCTCAAGAAAATACGCGCCCATGTCTCTAAGGATAGATTTTATTCTTTATCCTATAATGATATTATTATATTTATCGGATATGCATAAATCCTTTCCTTGTGGGATTATGGTAATCGCATTATAAATATAGGTAAGAGATAAAGTCTAGGTTAATGCATAATTAAACCTAGTATTTTCGAGAATCACAAGAAAGCTTGTGAGGTTTTCAAAATTCCATGAGTGATCAGTGATTTTCCCAAGCATTCCATAGATCGTCCTCACCGACGCTGGAGATGGGCAACCCGGATACCCGTAAGATCAAAGCACGAGTCTCGATCCGCTCATCCTCGCTCATCCCGAGCATCCAAAGGTAAACACGAGAAACCCCACGTGTCGCATTAATTAAATAGACGCATGCTAGGAATATAATCAATGATGGTGAATTAAATATCCAAGATAGATCCTCCTGGCGAGGCTGCATATGTCATCCCTACATTATAAATACGAGTAAGAGAGAGATATGAAAGATAATCCTTATTATTGAACATCAAATTTTCGCCCACCCCTAAGGTTGTGAGGTTCTCAAAATTGTTCCATAGGCATCGGTGATTTCAAGCATTCTCCATAGATCGCCCTCACCGACGCTGAGATTGGGCAACGGATACAATCCGTAAGATCAGCACGAGTCTCGATCCGCTCTTCCATCCACCTCGACAATTCAAAGGTAAACACAGAAAACCCCTACGTGTCGCAATTAATTATATAGTGCATGCTAGTATATAATCAATGTATGGTGAATTAAACATCCAAGATAGATCCCTGGAGAGGCTAAATCTAGTTTTCCCATCAACGATCGGCAGGAGGCGAAGATGGCCGAGAGCGAAGTGCTACGAGGGTCGTGGCGATGCAGGCACTGTCACCACAGACCATCGAATCGAGACCTTCCTCATTTATTTCCCGACCGACCAGACCTGGCGGCGGCGACCACCTGAGGGTTGGCGCCACATGCCCGATTTTGACAGTCAAGCACGGCCGGGTCGAGGTCGCTCCCCTGCGTTACGAACAAGAACTATGCCCGAGTGATTGCCGGCTCGGGTCTTTCCTCTGAGGCTTTGCGGCCCCACTTTCTTCTCCGACGGCCGAGGCCGCGAAATGGGGGGCTGAGGTGACAAGACCCCGAGCCAGAACTTCGCCGAGCGCGGGCCGAGGCCGGAGGCCGAGCTCTGTTTCTCCGGCTAGACCCATCACAGCAGAGAGCATCCAGATGCCGAATGAGCCCGCCTGAGAGGCTCGTCACCAAGACTTGTAAGGTTCATCCACGGGTCATTAGATCCCGAGCTCTGTAAAATTCCTCTTGCAATAATAAACACGCTTTTGAAATGAATGTTCCTATTTGTTTTAAGCACGCTCCCAATACCCTGGCCGACTGACGATCTTGTCGAATCTGCCGAAAGAGTCCGAGGCCGAGGACTAAGAGGTGCTATTTGGAGAGTCGATCGTCCGATGCCACTCAAGTTTTGACGAGTATGGAGGCACGCATCATCCGCCGACACAGAAGACGCAAGAGGCGATCGAGAAGGCGCCTCGGCCGAGAACGAGGCGCTAAAGCTAGAATCACACAATCAAGTCCGTGGGGCGGATTTATCCGATGTGATCCAAGGACGTACCGATACTAATCGCAGGAGCCGCTCGAGCCGACGACTTAAGGAGCTAGCTCGATCTGGAAGAGCATGCAGTATGAGAAGCGTAATCCACCGATCCGTGGAACTACCATATCGTGTTCGTACGATCGAGTTCGGAGCTTCAATGAGGGCATGGTGCCGAGGGACGGGAGGGCCTAATAGCAAAAGTTTAAAGATCGCCGACTCCATCACTAGACACGCAGACGATTTAGGTCGCTCAGAACGACGATGCCTCCAATCCTAGAACGAGCCTAAGCTGGCTCCACCGGTCCAATTATAGAAGAACCCAAGAGAGGCGATACGCCGACACGGCCGTCTCCGGCCTCGACGGGTCCACCAGAGGGAGCATTTGTAGGGACGGTCCCTCTGGAGCGCATCCAGACATCGTGCGGCGGTCATCGTTCGCAGGCGCATCCCGACCCACGCGTGCCTGCGGGCCGAGGTGTGACTCGTGCATAGGAACGCCCCTCGGGTCGAAACCCGTCGTGCGCTCGAGTGCACTCCGAGTAGGCCGGTGGGCCGACCGATAGGAGGCACCAGTTCGCCCGTATTCATCGCCGACCGAGATTTGTTCGTAATCTGCGCTCAAAGAATCCCGACGAGGCGGAGCTCTAAGCCCGAATGAGTTTGTATTAGCTAGACTTTGTCAGTAGTCGAATGTATTTGACTCATTCCAAAGTGTATATTTTCCCTCGAGCAGGTACAAACATAGCTAGACTTCGCTTGGTCGAATGTATTTAGATCAGAATGTTGTATATCTTCCCAAATAAAGGCATAATCGCATGTAGATGCTTCAACTTAATGAGTGATCTCGTGCTTGCATGTGACGCTCAATTTAATGAGTTGTCTGTATGCCTGCACTTAGACGCTCAATTTAATGAGTAATCATGAAAGCCGGCGCTTAGAGCACCCTACTTAGCTGGTTTTTCATCTTCGGTGGTTGCCCTCTAGAAGGTTTAAATGGTATATCCAAATGATGTTCACATATGTACGCGAGGCGTAAGTGGAATACTTATTCGTAAAACAAGTGTTTGATGAAAATAAATAACATCGACTTCGCAAAAGCAACAAGAGGAATAATCATGATGCCGATCCAAATCGGCTATGTGTACTACCTTAGATGAGTGATATGCCGTGTTCGGGGAAAAGTGCAATGAGGCGAAGCTAGTTTGCAGCCCTTTACCGAGGTCCTCGTGAACGCGTATGGACCTTCCCATGTCGGATTGAGCTTATTAAGGTGCTCGGTTTATCGCCTCTTGTTCTGCAGGGCCTTCGAATCGGATCTCCATGATATCGAACCAGTTCCCCAGGTATTCTCGCGAAAGCGATAACCAGCATTACGGCCGCCATGGCAGTAGAGCCAATCTCCGAGAGACGATGTACGAGAGTGAGCCTCGACCAGCAGTAACCTGAATGGCTTTTGTGACCGACCGGGAAAGACGCCCCACCGCGACCGAAAAGGGTACGACGCTTCCGTCGACCGCCCGAGGTAAGCTCTCAGAGTAGATGGCGCGAGTGAACCGGATCCTCCGACTCGAGTTTGTCTAAGCAACCCGAAATGATGACAGAGGCACCGATCGTCGATGTAGACCCCGTGGAATTTATCGCCCACCACCGCCGTATGGTAATAAGATCTAGGGCAAACTGGGTACCGGGTCGCCATGAAAACACGATGCTCTCATTTTCCCGGTCGCTTGTTCTTCGGCCTCGGGATCGCCTCCGAGCTGCCAACCTTGACGCCGTATAGCGGCAGCCCGTGATGGCGTGACTTGCTCCATCGTCGAGCGCTGCCTCGCCATCGTTGAAGACGCTGCCTCCGAGGCTCGCCCACGCTTGTCTGCCACCTCGCTTTTTTTTCTCGCGCTTTGCTCCTCGACGTGCTCGTGGCGCGGCCGAGGTACTTCTCCGCCTTTTTAACGAGCTCGTTTATTTCCGAGCTCAGATCTCGCAGCTGCTGCGTCGCGTGACCGCATTCTCGTGGTAGTCACATACCGTCCGACTTTCTCGATCCTCCTTTCACGGGAGGTGGTTCCGGAAGAGCTCGACGGAGCTCAAATATCTCCGACTGCACTTGAGCAGATGCCCGTTGCTAAGTTTGGCCGAGGTCCCAGCTCCTCCACGGCCCTTCGATTCTCTCAGGCACTTTTGTCGCCCGACCTCGGCCATCCGCTTCTTCTCTCACCGTCCCACGTCCTCTTCTTCCGATCCGACTCGCCTCCTCCGACGGTTGCTTACCAGTTCCACAAGGCGACAGCCATCTCCGCTTTCACGGGATCTCCTTGCTCAGGCGCTGGTCGATCCCGCTCGAACGCTGATGTATATAGAGATCGTGTTCTCATCGATTTTGAGAGACCTCGATAACCTCGAACGGTTCGACATCGCCTCGCCCGCTCGGGCGGATTGTGAGCGAGCTGGACGTAGAGTCGCCGGGTGGCATTTTCCCGATAGAACGCCACTTAAACCGATCCAAGATCCTGGAAGCAGTATACTATTTCATGAGCGAACGAACCAATACGGGCGTGTGAGATCAGACCTCGAAGATCTTGCACATATGGAAATCTTCCATTCCTCGATTCGCCATGTTAGGCGAGCGAGGGAGTCTGAGGGTCCCCGGTCGGCCATCGAGCGGCGATGTTAGGGCCCTATACCGGGCAAGATGTCCGACTCTTCGAGAAATAGATGATTCTTCCGGCTCGGTCGAACCCCGGCATCGCCAGCATCTCCTCGAGGGCGAGACCGATCCTGCCATCATCTCTCCGGTGGAGTTCGGCCCGCTCCTCTCTTATTCGCCGGCCTCGAGGGGCATGCCGAGGCAGAAGACCAGGGTGGCGATGGTAATGGTTGCGACCCTCGCGAGGTGATCGACTTCGCGGGCGATCGTGCTACGCGTTCTCCTAGTTTCCGAGGGCGAGCTCGACCCGCGCGGTGGAGACCCGCCACTAGTCGCGCCTCGGCACCGGAGGGCCGCCTTCATTTGTCCTCCGTGATAAGCTTTGAATCCCAAGGTTCGGCGAATTGTCACCGTCAGGCTCGCGGGACTAACGAATCGCTTGTTCGCCCGCCGAGGTCGCATCTTCCCTTCGTGAGGCGGGCGATCCCGAGGTGTATGGAAACGTTTCCATGTCCGCTCTCAGTGCGACCGCCAGGCATCCGCAATCTCTTCGGCTCCGAGGACCACCGGTCGCCCCGCAGCGTTGTCGCCAAGATCGACGGCGGTGCGCTGTGTCCTCGCCATTAATTTTGCAGAAACGGCTTTTTGTTCAGATTTCATCGACGGCGCCAATGATAGATCTAGATATATGATATACGAGATTTATGTAAAGAAGAAGAACACTGCGCTTTTACGTGGTTCGATCGAACGAGATACTCCACCTGAGGAGTGATTCCTCAATACTTTCACTATGTTTTGATTACAAGAAGGCTAAAATTAGATTCAAGGCTAACCCTTCTACCTTCGATCTAACTCCTATTTATACATATACGGGGCCCCATATGGAACCTGATCCTCCCATGTAGTGGGACTCTAGTCTTCTGTGACGTGCCTCTTCATTCAGTGTTAGCCTTTCCACTGCTGAGGACGCTCTTTGCTGCGCGCCGATGGGTGTAATATGGGCTGACAGTTGCGCCCGCTAACCGCCACATAATGTACTGGCCACACTATGTCACAATGACAATGGGCCATATCCCATCATACATTATAGGCTATATATTCAAATCTACCCTAAAATATTGTTATGTTTCATTTCATCCTCAAGAATCAACTTGATATTGATGAACAAACTATAATAAATTTATATAATTTCTTATAGTTTGAGTGTTAAAAGTCAAAGTCGATCTTTCATGAATATAAAAGCAAAGATTTATAATAAATTTGAAAATTTGGACAATATTATATTATATATTTTTATAGATTAAGTATTATGTCTATATTCTCATATTCTATTCTTTTAGTGTAGCGTTATTTTATTTTAACTGAAATTGATGATATGTATACATGTAAATGCACATTGTGTACATAGTGTTATGCTTTTTTATGAATCTCAACCCAATTTTTATTTATGACAAACTAATTCTAAACTTAAAGATGGTATTTATTTCTTGTAAGTGGTAAGATTGTTCTTTTTTCGATCACGGAACCCGCACCGCCACTCCAGCACAAGACCGTCAAACCCCACGCTCCTCGCAATACCGCAAACCACAGCGATGAAACCATACTTGAAACTGCAGTGGCAAACCATAGGCGTGCTGATGAGTAGTCAACCGCGACCTTCTACCACGTGAACCACCTTAATCCATCGGGTCCTCTTGCGGACAATGGTGATTGTTCTTGTTTTCATGTTTTGGGATTTATGGTTGAATCTGATTTTACTGAGAAAAATCAGGTTGTAGATTTAATGAAAATCTTTCATGCCTTATGTTTTTGATAGTAACATGGCTACTTAGTTTAACTTTTATTTATTTATATCGAAATATAAACAGTTATTCAAGTATAAACTAAGAAAAAGTGTAACTATGCCATTAAACCATAGCCTACGTCCCGTCTAAATGTTGGGATGAGTATGATTAAATAGAAATTAAAAATCAAATCTAACTGAATCAAATGGTTTTGAATCGGTTAAAAATATTCATGCATTCAAATTGTAAATTTTCAATCTTGAAAATATAATGGTGTGGCCAATAATATGATTTTGTAATTGTATTAGTCAATGACTCATTGACATATTGATTAAGCCCAATAAATCGTATATGTATAAATTATAATGTTAGACCGAAAATGATTTTCTTCATTGGAAAGATCAATTAGCAACAACATATGACATGCAGATTTTAATCAATTTATTTTTCTGAAGTATACACAGATTAACTTGATAAAGAGTAAGTTTAAGTTTACTTTGCATGATTAATTGATAGATAAAATTAATCAACCTAATCAAGTGTTTATTTTAAGATTAATATTGAGGATATCCCAAAGCCGAATTATTTTAATCTTGAATTGTTTTTCATTAATTTTAATCCAACCAATATAGGTAGGATTGAATAATCCTCCAAATAAAGAAAATTATTTATCCCAATTTTAATCATTCACTAAACCTTTGTAGTAAAAAAGGATTTATAGATAAAATTATCTTATCACATATTTAATCAATGAAATAATCAATCCTAGCTGTAGGTTACTTGGCTAGAAATTAACGCTCGGCGCCAAGCGTCCTCAGTTCGAGTCCACCGCGACGCAATTTTAAAATTTAGACACTGACCAAAAAAAAAAAAATCAATCCTTCAAAACGTTAATCATAAAAAGAAACAATCCATAATAGTTGTCTGTTACAACGTGTAGTTCTACTTGCCACCAAGCTCGACACCAAACTCCCATTCCCTCACGTTACCAAAACTAACCCATATTAAATTAAGTGAAAATTATATATATCCAGTTCAGAATGACCACTACGAATCTAACATAAACTCAAATTATACACTTTACGATTATTCATACCAAAAGATCAAATGTGCTCCAACATAGTTGGAATCCCTATCACTATTTGGTGATAATACCTCACTAGCAGTCTGCTATAATTGACATTTTTATATCGCTTATAATTGACATTCCTTAACTTTGTATTATAAAAAACTTTTCTCTTAAATTAAATTTAAACTATATATTAATAATCTATGAATTTATACTATTACAAATTTATATAATCAGGTTAAATTCAATAATCTATTCATTTAAACCATCACAAACCTGTATAATCATACTAAATTAGTAAATTTCGCAATTTCCAATTGTGAGTCAATTAATCAATTATGCATAATTTATTATTCTCAATTCATCAGAAACTCCCGAATTTTCCCATTCGTTTCAGTAGAATCCCTAGCAACTTCGAACGGTCGGCAACAGGCGACGGCGCAACCGCAAGTGGTCAGCTTTACGCGGCGGAGCCCTATCATCTCGCATTCCGCTGTTTTTCACCGGTGAAAAACGTAGCTCTTCTAGTCCCATTTTCAGCCGCAATTTTCTTCACCCGCCCTCAGCAGCGTTGAGAAGAACAAGGAGCTGCTGAGCTTGGCGGAAGTTGAAAAATACCCAAGACGTCAGAGCGTGACGTCACAGTTATTCCGGCCCCAAAAGGCTCTGAATTCGCCGATTACATGGTCATCGCCACCGGTCGATCTCCATGGCACGTCCGCAATATCTCCCAAGCCCTCAATCTACCAGGCAGGTTCGCTGATCCAATTCCACCACACGTGCTTGTGGTTGCCTGTGGGTTACTATTGTTCGATGATAAATTCACTTTTATATGCATAAGAGAACACAGTGGGTTACTATTGTTTGCTGGATCTTATCATCTTATGCATGTAATATTTGATTAAATCGTCTTAAAAGGATTGTTTTATTGGAAATGTTTGAAGTTTTTGCCGCCAGGTTGTGAATCTAAATTTGTTATCAGACACAGGCCCCCTCACGATTCACGAAGGCTAATAATCTTTGTTAAGCAGTTTCTTTCATTTGTAACATGGTGATTTTCAATAGACATATATTATCAAGATGAGTTTGTAGTTTATGTAGAGACACATGGTGGTTATTTCACCATGTTTTCTATAACGACTGCTGTATACAAAATACCGAGTTTGTAGATCCTGCAATTCTGATTTATAGAAAGCTGAAAATGATATGCTGGCAATTGCTTGTCATTTCAGCACGCAAGTAGCAGACTACTGTAATCGCTAATTTGATATGTTTTGGGTTCAAATGAGCAGGTTAAGCAAAAGCAGCGAGGAGCAAAGAGGATCTTGCTGCCTAGTGTGGTAGGGCAAGAGGGAGGAAGTGGATCGCCATCGACTCTGGTATAGTTTTTCTTTCTTTTCAATTTATCTCAATGAAGTTATTCTATTTTGATCATGAGGTCATCATAGATTCATAATCTGCTTCAATGTCTGGAATCCTACCCGAATTGAATGTGTCATCTACTCAATAACAGCCTTGCTATTAGTAAGAAAACTTGATTCATAAGTCTTGCTTTGAGAGTAATTTATTCATGGAGTACTGGTATTTAGGTGATTGAATTTTGAAGATAATGACACATCTTGCATATCTGAAGTATGGATGATCTCCTACTACTACCATGAGCTGCCCATTTTACATTTACTGGTCAAGAACAGCTTTGAATATGCCAAAAGATGTGAGATAGGGTAAACATTTCATATGTCCATTATGTTCATTATTTCGCATGGTGACACTTTCCCATTAGCAATGGACTTGATAGGCACTTTCTGATAAGTAACAAGTGGGTTAGCTTTATCTGGAAAAATCTTTTGCTCAAGCAGGACGATACTGGATGGTGGTAGATAATGCTTTCATACATAAAGAGTTTGACTTACGGGTTTGAAAATCTGATGTGTTCCACTGAGTAAAAGAAACTGAAGCTATCTATAATTTGGGCACTCCAACTTGATTAGTTAGTGGTAGTAATAAATTGTGTACTAACTTGTGATTCTGGATATATAAGTTGCTTTTACCCAAAATTTTAGAATGTATCTTTCTGACCAGGCTTTGTATATAGTGCTTCTTTTTGTCCGAGGTAGTTGGTTAATGCCCCATTTTGAGCTATTTACATAACTAGTGAAATATTTTGTAGTAAAGATACTTTGGGGATCCCTTAGTGCTAAATATTAAGGAAAAGATTTCTTTGTACCTTCAGTATGGCCTAACTAGGAAATTGTCACAACTGGTAATGTTGGTGGCACCTAAAATGACGAAACAAATATTAGAGATCAGAGGAGATTACCCATTTCTCTTAATTTGTTCAAGGTTCTTGGTCCTGTGGTTTAGCTTTAGGCTTTACTGTATGTGAGATGAATCTCGGTGCTGTTTAAGCTCATATGATTCGATCTGTCTCGATCTGAGTTTAAAACTACCTTCCAGTGAAAGAGGCAAAGGGTGATATCGGGATTAGAAAGAGAAGACTAAAAGTTAGCAGGAACCTCTGAAATTATGTATTTCATGTATGCTTCCTTTGATCCCCTGATGCATCGTTTGCTTCATTACATCTTCCCATGCTTTTGTAACTTATGATAATATAGTTTAAAATTAATGGAATCCAAAGGAGATGCTTGACACTGAATTATGAATCTAAGCTGACTCTAGGTAGGTAAGCTGATTGTTCATGCTGTTGATGAGAAGGCAAGAGCTTATTACAACTTTGAGGGGTTCTGGACTGCAAAACCTTCAAACGTAGAGGACAGTCAGGTACAAGCCTTGTCATGTTCTATTTTTCAGTTTCTGGCATAGAAAGTGTATTAATTACCTGTGAGGTTAAATGGTGTTGCTTAAAATGTATGTAGGATTTGGGCAAGGCCTTTGTCAAGGTTCGCCCCAAGAATAACTCCAAGAAACGTCCACAAGTGCGTGCATAGTAAGTGTTATACTTCTAGGACAAATGGTGCTAGTGTTTGTATCTCTTGTCTTCGAGAGCATATTACTGATCTCTAGGGTCTTGTTTACTTCGAGGATTTAATTTGATGAATAGGTAGTTTAGTGGATATGATACAACGAATGTATCTTAAGTTCAGTTTGATGCATCAAGGAGCAAGTTATATTCCACCTCTTCGTGGGATAGATATCCTTCGTTTGTCTCTTCCAAGTTTTACCCATCTACATATTAAGCAAGATAACAAGGGATACGCATTTCGAGGAATCACATGCGAAACCCGCAGCGTGTGGGCGTTTACATGAACCCCTCGAGCAGACTAAAATATACCTTTTAGTCGTTTAATTTCAATCCATGTCAACTTATCCTTATGACAAATGAAATTAACGATTGGACCTTTCTGAACCACATCACTATCGCAAGAAGGACTTGGCGGAAGTTGTACTTGAGTGATGTCTAAGCAATGACCACAATTTTAAACGGAAAATGAATTCTTAAATTGGCATACTCACTCGGACCATACCGCTTCCAATTCAAATTCTTTTGTTATCTCATTTTATATCTATCTCTAGAGAACTTATGAAAATCGCACACGTCAAGCCCACGCGTGTGGGCGTTTACACATGAAACTCCCACTTCTCGATAGATTTAAAATGTTTTATTTAGAAATCTCGTCTAACAAACTTATGATAAGCAGTCGCGAAGCAAGCCACACGTGTGGATGTTTACTCACGCGGTCATCTAACTTTGTTTAGAGATCAAAAGTGGAGGTCTTGACAATTTAATTTTAAAAATTAATTTGTGCGGTTGCTTGCTTAGTCTTTTTGTTCAAAAGGTTTGTCCACGAGATCACGTAATCCTGGCATGCTTGTCTATAGAACTCAACATGTAAAACATGCTCGCGAGAATTCTAAAATATGCAGCGATAAACCTAGCATGCTTACTATCGCGTCGATTACGAAAACACGTAAAGGTTTGTCAGCGTAATTTAAACATACATAGCATGCTACTTGCATTATTTAAACATCCATGACATGCATGAGCGATAAAAATAAAATAAAAGCGTTCATCGTGGCCCACTGTGGAATCGCACTTTCACGCTAATATATTACATAGAATTGCAAAATGCAGATCTTTATAATCTTCGACGGGCACCGTGTGCACGGGCACGGACGGATTCAGCGGGCCTCGCGTGTGCAGGCGCGTGCGGACTCGTCAAAAGCGAGGATTGGGCTGGAAAAGCGGATGCCGGCTTGGCCGCCACATCGCGGCCGTCATGGCGCCGTGCAAGCACTGCGTGCCGTCGCCCGCACGCCGTGCGACCGTTTTCCGTCGTCTCAATCTGGCGCTTTGTCTCGTTTTACTTTTTACGGATAAGATTTACGGAAAATAAATCTAATCTAACCACGGATTTTCTCGTGGTGAAAAACAAAATCGACAAAATAAAAGCGAGCACGATGACGGCAGTTCAACAATTAATATATTGTGCACGTAATAATCAGCGTGAATTAATCCAGCAGGCGAATCACGATCCGGACTACGATACCAATTGTAGGAAAACTAGGTTTAGCCCTCTCCGAGGATCTATCTTGGATGTTTAATTCACCATACATTGATTATATACTAACATGCACCTATATAATTAATTGCAACACGTGGGGGTTTTCTCGTGTTTACCTTTGAATCTGTCGAGGTGGATGGGAAGAACGGATCGAGACTCGTGCTTTGATCTTACGGGTGTATCCGGTTGCCCAATCTCCAGCGTCGGTGAGGGCGATCTATGGAGAATGCTTGAAAATCACCCAATGCTGAACTTATGGAACAATTTTAGAACACCACAACAACTTCAGAGGGTGGACGAAAATTTGATGTTCAATAATAAGGACTATCTTTGATTCTATCTCTTACCTCATATTTATAATGCATTACCATAATCACATATGGAAATTACCATAATCCCATATGGAGTACCATTCCTTTATGGAAAGGATTATTACCATAATCTATATGGAAAGGATCTATGCATATCCGTAAATATAATAATATCCTTATAGGATAAAGAGAATCAAATCCTTGCCTTGTAGAGCATAGGGGCGCGATTTTGCCTAGCTTACGGGCTGGATGGGCCGGCCAGGATCAAATGCGAGGAATAAAGATGGGCCTCAAATAAATTAATTATCTTATGTTCAGGCCAGAACATAAATTAATTTATAAACATTTATTCATGCCACTAGAGAATAAATCTTGACTTACCCTTTATTACCGAAGTTGAGTCGGGCTTGCACTTAGACATTCTGAATCCCCGTATTTAAGATATCGAGCGTCCATTAATTATTTATAGCATACATTGCTTAAAATAATTAATATCTTTAATTCCTTAAGTAGTACTACTCGACCTTATTATTGTACTTGAGCTAACTCGACTGCGGTGTTTAGTACAATAAACCTTTTGAGCTCCTTAAGGGTCGTCATCGTCCTAAGCGGATACGGTGACTCGATACGATAACTAGCATGACATACTGAAACACGCCACCGCCGAAGATGCGGAGAATATTGGGTTAGAACATATAACCCTACCCATAACAAGTCAGTGATGGTCGAACAACTCATACTCATCTAATACCTTATCGAGGTTTAGATCATTGTAAATCACCGAGATCTTGGTTTTCTGACGGTCGAGATAGAAGAACTCATCTCATTGTGATCCTTCAATACGTCGAGGCGATACCGACATAAACAACCAACCAAGTCAAGTCACTGCTTATCTATACTGCGGCTATACCGAGCAACTCGTCCTCAAGTTGTCTCGGTGTGAAACTTTTATATCTCATTAAGCTTGACCAATCATACTGAGACTTACGTGATCTTCTACAACTGTATGATCTAACTTATATATGAGATAAGGGACACGGATATATGCGATCAAGTATTCATTTCGGATAGGAGATTGTAATAGTGGTAACGAGAAAACATTGTATACAAGCTCAACCAGCGCTTTCGTGATACAAATCCAATGATCGACTTATCTCGCGACTCCTCCAGCTCGGCCGGGCTTTCCAAGGCCCATACGCCTTCTTGAGGCGGTCTCGGCGGCCTCGACGGTGATCTTTGCGGCCTCGGCGCGCCCCTCGGCTTCAACATCGCCCGCTGCAGCGACAGCGCTTGACCTCGGCAGCAGCCGTTCCTCTCAGGCGTCTCGTACCTCGAGGCAGCCCTCGGCAATATAGCTGCAATAATGGTGATCTCCATCACCAAGCAACATCACGAAATTCAACGATCGGGAATGTATCACAAAGAAACGCTAAGATACATGAAGGGACTGTGACGCGGGAAATGATGGGGAGGCTGGAAGTCGGTAGCCTCGTGCGATATTCGAACGAGTGTCCGTCGCGTAGAGGCGGGCTGGCCTCGGTGAGTGCCGTCACCAATGACCTCGGATCGCCCACCACCTCGGGCGCCTTGCCCACCACATGGGCACTTTGCGGCTAGACCCGCCTCGCCTTCTTTTTGCGCCAGCTCGGCGACTTTCGAGGGGCGCCTCGACGCGTCCTGCGCCTTCTTCCGGAGTCGAGCTTCTGCGCAAAACAAGATAATAAGTTGATAAGCAAAGAATATGAAGTACGAAAGAAATAAGGATAGTGGGGTGCCTCACTGCCGATCCGACCCAGACAGGAGCTCCAGGCACATGGCTCGGCCCGGCATCAAACAAATCTTTCTCGATGCACTTAAAGGACATCTCACCTATCATATTGAGCTCGTCCTCACATGACACCAAGGCTTTGCACGGATCCCTCATCTTACCCGAACCCGGTCATAACTCAGCACCGGGTGCCCATCAACCGCGAAAGAAAAACTTGGATTGCCGGTGAGACACCTTCGAGGGGCGGTCGTCTTGAAGGTTTAACGAGGTGAAAAGTAGTACCACCTTCTTATACACTTGATGCTAAAAGCATCAAGATTTCAAAACGGGTTTCGACAAGTGCATAACAAGAGAGCCCACCCACCCCGACCTAATGGAGTTTGGGAAAATTGACGAGATGGGGATGCGGAAGTACTCTTGAATGCTTCTAAAAATGGGAGCTAGAGGATATCTAAGGCCCGCTTAAAGCATCAACGTGTGATGATAAACCCCTTGAGTGCCATCGCCCTATCTCCGACTGCGGCGAGCACCACAGAACCTCAGATGGGATATGGAATTCTAAAGGCTATTCTCCTCAAATCCTCGGCCGTCGGCGACTTGCATTTCCCAACCTTATATTGACCCGGATGATATGGTGGGATCACCGCACTAATGTTCTGGACCTACCCGATAATGTATAGCGAACATAATCCCTAATCTCGATTTTGCTATCGGGGAGGACGACGGTCGTGACTTTAAGCTCACGTCGGATCGGCGGGTGGATCGGATTCAACGATGTGGGGAATACCGAAGTAGAGGAAGAAGACATCACTACTTTCGATTGAGATGTTTGGCTCTTGACAAGTTCGGAAAAGTTGGAAATTTTTGAAAAAGTATAATCTCGATGCAAAGTGTGGAAGAAGAAAGTGAGCAGTTGCCTTATTTGGGCTATTTATAGGGCAAGTGGCGCCTAAGCTGCCGTTTCAAATTTCTGCGTGCTACCGCGATGGATGAGGAGTTGACATGCGCGTTTGAGAACCCGGTTGCGCTGGCGCGCAGCGTACTCACGATAAGGCAGACCGCCCGATGCGATGGGTGATGATGATTACGTTCACCTCATACGGCTCGGACCTCGGACCTCGTCCGCTCCCGTCGAAGGTGGCGACGGCTTCGGACCTCGACATCCTCCGGTCGGCGCCGCTAAAGCCACGCCTCGACATCCCGGAAGGGTGGTGTCGCTCGGGGCGGACCTCGGTATCATCCGGCATGATATCTCTATCCGGATCGCCACTCGGTGGGACCTCGGCATCCTCCGGAAGAGCGGTGCAGCTCGGATCGAACCTCGGTGGCACTCGGGACGGACCGGTATCATCCAAAGATGATATCTCTATCCGAGTGTCCGCCCGAGTCGGACCTCGGCATCCTCTAGAGAAAGCGGTGCCGCTCGGATCGGACCTCGGTGTAACATGCGGGGTCCCTATCCGGGTTGGACTTGACTTCCTTTCGCAAAGACATCTTTGTCAAACGACCGGCGACTCCGGCTCGGTCCCCAACAAGCGGCGCGCATGCCGAGCGTAAACCATCTACCTCGGTTCGAATCCAGCGAACCGATCAAATCGACACCAAAGAGATCGAAAAACCCGAGCGATCATCGGCCGAACAACGTCTACCCCAACGCGCGCGTTCTTCACTTCGCCTCGGCATGGGCGTTCCTCGACTATTCGGGGGGCTATGATGGGATATGGCCCAACAACGCAGGCCAGCGAGTGCCCAAGCAGTATGGGCCCGACATTAGTAGGGGCCTCTACGGTTAAGCCCAGGCCCACCCAAACCTGTCGGCCCCAAACCTAATCAGCGCCACCGCATGAAGGCCGGGCGTCCTACGGTGGAAGGCTGAGGCCCATGGACAAGAGGGCAGTCCCACACACGAAGGCTAAGAGTCCCACATGGGAGGATGGGTTCCTTAGGGGCCTCGTATATGTATAAATATGAGTTAGATCGAAGGTAGAAGGTTGTAACTTCTTGAATACTAAGAGCTTTTAGCTATACTCACCGTAATCAAAACATAGTGAAAGTATTGAGGAATCACTCCTCGTGGACATAGATCTCATTAACGATCGAACCACGTAAAAGCCTTGGTGTTCTTCTTTCGCTTTACATAAATCTCGTATATCTACATATACTAGATCTATCAATGTATATGAAGTTTGACTTTGTTGCATCGACATAGTGTTTACACTACATAAGTGGGAGGTCACAAGTTTAAATCCATAAGTAGACGTTGGGAGCATTTTGAGCGTGTGTGCGTGAGGGGTATCAATGTTGGTCGATTGCAGATTGGTATGATCTATGCTAGTTGTGTCTATGTTGGGCTAGTTTGGGTCTGAAAAATAATTGTTTCAAATTATAGCGGACTTCTACAAATTTTTTGTCTCTAAATTGCCTCTGATTCGGTGGCTACCAATTTTTGCTACTATTTTTATAGCAAAGTACAAATTGCTAACTTGTTGCTAATATTTAACTGATGCAGAAGCGCAATCCGTTGATTTTAAGATTCACAAAATACTAGACAAGAACACAAATAAGAATGAAATTATGTTGATTCGAGATGAATAACAAAAGAACACGACGAACAAAAATAGTTAATTTTTAAAAGAAGAATAGCGATAAGGAACTAAGCAAAATTCAAACTTTATTAATATTCCTTTCTCCAATCAAATGTCTAACAACTATATATGTAGGCTACTATGGAACCCTTAATAAGAGATCTAATCCTATTAGAAAACTAATTAATCCTAACTAATTAAACAAAATATGTGGCTTAAGGAGCAAGAGTTAAAGAGAACAAATTAAATTAATTAATTGATCTATCTCTATCTCTATCTCAATCATTCTTCCCTAATTGAGGAGGATTCGCCCTCTAATCCGAAACAATCTAATCTCCATAAGAAGTATCACTCACAAAAGACATAAAAATACAAAGTGTACTTCACCACGACGAATATCAACAGCTGCTTTGTACTGAATATTTGACTTTTGAATAATAGAGTCGTGTCAGTGGAATATGTAAACCAATAAATGACGATCCATTAATACATTTTTATTTCTTGGAAGCCACGTTAAGCTACATAAACGAAGGTATATTTTGCGACCAAAGATAACCTATTTGCAGTATCAGAATACGTAGGAGAGAAACAAGTGTGCCCCACCACTAAAGCTTGTCGAACATGAACCGGTAGATTTGTCTTCTACAATATAGGAATGGATCGTCATCATAAATCAGATGACCCCGATAGTCCTCAACTGTATCAAATTGAATATTATCGTCGTCAAAAGTTACAAAAATTATCACATCGAGCGAATAGGAACAGAGAGCAATGTTGTGGATTGCATTGACCGAGGCCAAAGATTTGTTGTCGGAGATCATCGTGAGTAATATGTGCAGGTTGTCTACGGAAAGATATCACAGAGAAGGATCGTTGCAAGACTCTAGATACCAATTAATGTAGGGAAACACTTAATCCGTTGATTAGAGAGGAATACTGGAAGAATACAACGAACACAAATCGTTGATTTTAAAAGAATAATACCGACAAAGAACAAAACAAAACTCAAACTTTATTAATATTCCACCCTCAATCAAATGTCTAACGACCGTGTGTGTGTGTGTGTATATATATATAGAGAGAGACTATTATTGAATAAGAGATCGAATCCTATTAGAAAACTAAAAAATCCTAAATAATTAAACAAAATACGTAATTTAAGGAACAATTATAAAAGGACAATACATTAAATTAATTAATTGATATATCTCTATCTCTATAAATATCATTATCATTTAGATACATAATTAATTTCGTCGCTAATATTTAGATAGCTTGTGTGGAGAGTGGGGGATCAATGTTGCTCGATCGTAAATTGGGTTGATCTATGTGAACCGATGTCTATGTTGGGCTAGTTTGGATCTAAAAAAATAATTATTTTAAAATTTCAAATTCCAGCCGGCTTTATGGAAACTTATGTCTCTAAATTACCTCTAATTCGAAGACTTCCAAATTTTGCTATTGTTTTCAGAGACAAAGTATCCATCGCTAACCCTTAGCCAATATTCAGATACACAATTATTTCGTCATTGATATTTATAGAAAAAATTAATTTCGATATTATACTATTGTGGATCATGTTTAGCTCAATCTATTGGGTCTGTAGGTATTTTGCCGCTATATTTTTCTAACATTTTTTATTAGTGATGACTGATGAGGGTACTGTAGCTAAATTGCCATATTTTAAGAATGAAAAGTCTAAAACAAATTATGAATGTTCTGTTAAAACTCCAACTCTTCCCAAGACAGGGGAGAAATTTGTTCTTTCAATTCACATTGTCACACAAGAAAAGAAAAGAAACACATTTTCAATTTGTTTCAAGTCTTGTACCTGAATATAACAGTTGGGTTAAAAGCAAAAAAAAAAGATGAATTGAAAAAAAAACAAAATAAATTAATTTGTGGAAAAGTAGCATTGGATCGAATTGTCTAGCAAAATCGTTGAAATTACATGTAGAATTCCGAGATGACACCTCAAATTTGAGGTGTTAGAATTTCGATATGGTGTTAGTTATCGTGTTAAAATCTGCCACTAATCTTAAAATGTTAATGCGGTCCTTAAACTTTTATTTGTGTCACAATTATCCCATTATTTCTTGATTATTTTTTTACTATTGGTAATATGTATCATTCTTTAGACACGTTTGGATGAGATGTCAGTTAAAAATGCTTTAAAATATTTAAAATTAACGTAATCTGTTGACAAACAATTAAAGGGTAACTGGAATTTAAAAAGTGAACAGTATCAAGCTCTTTGTTATTTAAAAGGAAAATAGTCCAATTTCCTGATATTGTCCGGTGAGTGTATGATAATCTCGAAGTATTATCTTAATATTTTTTAAAAATAAAAATTACAGTCGGCAATTAATTATTCCATTAAATAATTGGGAAAGTTTTTCCTGAATAAAAGGTGACAAGAAACAGGACTTACATTTATTTTCGGAAATTGATATGAAGTCTCTCTCTCTCTCAACAGGAGAATAGACCATTGTGATGATTACTAATTGTTGAATGAATTCAAGCGTATTAATTAATTAACAACATGGTGTTAATTAAACTGTATTTTAATCTTCCTAGTTGAAAGATCTGGGCTAATATATTTCATTAGGTTAAGAGAAATTACATATCTAATATATAATCTAATAATTTTAAAAAGTGATGATTAATTAGAGCGATCTGAATAACAAGTATTTCAATTGTGGTCGAGGAACTGGGATGATGAAAAATGTGAATTTTAACTTAACTCAACCAAATTAAAGATGGATTAAATAAATCAGAGAGAAATTATCTCACACTAACATTTAAGATGTAACATTTTCTTTTTACATACTAACTGGATGTCACTTACTTGAACTAATCTATTTATTTAGAATAGTCCACAAAAATCACGTAATGAATAATCCAAAAATGTCGACTTTATTAATTTATCATTTAAATCACAGTTGTTTTCGTTTGGACTCCCCACACCAATAATGCCCGATTACAACTAGCATTTGCGAGATAATAGCAAAAGCTATGATTAATTAAATGCTAAGTAACAACCTGAGAAGAAGAAAGGCTACTAATTTATCCATTATGACCAAAGCTTAATGTAATCCTTCAACAACCAATTAAACAACATGATTTTATAGTCAGCCTATTTGGAGACAAAGTTCAGACAACATTATCATCATTATATCTATCTTCCTAGTTGTTGGCTAGTAGTCCATTCTAGACCTATAACTTGAGAATTATTAAGCCTTTTTATATTGGTTTTTGGGGATGATCCAATTTCTTACATAAAATAAATTTATTCAAACATACATATAAAAAGAGATGATTAAGAACTAATAGATTTAGAACAAGGTTTATATAATTTCAATCAAACATAAACCACAAATTAACTGAAAAAACAAAGTATATATATCTGAAAAGTGAGCTAGTTTGACATTGATTTTGTGCTATCCCTTTTACTAATGGTTGATGATATTGCAATATATAGGATTAATTGCTAGAAGAATTAACAAATTTTATTTTTGACATGTTTTATAATTTATTTTATTAATAATAATAATTTTTTTAATTTATAGCACCGATATTATTTTAAGTTCAATATCCGAAGCAAAAATCATAATTATAAATAGTAAGTTGAAGATATTTTAAAAAGCTACTTAATTCCCCAACTGATATATCTTGATGTAGCAATATTTATCGCTGCTCACCAGTCACCAGCATACATTTTTTAAAAAGGGCCATCATTTTTAGTGGGACCCTAATTATTTCAAGAACGAAAATCCCAAATTTTCTGATTCGAAATGATTATGGATTAATTCCACATATTTTCTTTTCGCTTTTTTATTTTCGTTTTTTTAAGGATTATTTCTTTTTGGTACGTTCAAACATATTATTGGAACTTCTTCTAATTAAATTCATTCTTATGCCAATTAATATAATCTCTAAGTTTGTTACGTTAGGTGCTTGATCGATCTTAATTTCATTAGGAAATAAATACGAGAAGAACGCGAGGATTTACGTGGTTCGATCTTTGAATTAGATCTACGTCCCGGAGCAAGAGAGAGTTATTAGTGTATTGAATGTGTAAGCGATTACAAAGTGTGGATGATCTATTTCGTCTAATCTAGCCTCTATTTATACACAATCATTTTGACCTAGATCTAAATCCGAGGTCTTCTCTAACTAGGATTCGAGATCTTGGATAGGATCTTAATCCTATCCTTCTCGATTAGGATTCTTTAGATATGGCCGAGCCTGCGTTCCCGGTGGTTTTAGGGGTCTTGGGCGAACTTGTCGAGCCGAGCTTGATGTCGACTTTATTTGTATTGGGCACGATCTTGGGCGCAGCGGTTGGGCCATATCCTATGACAACCCCCAAAAGCCGCAGAAGAGAGGTCGTGTTGGTTTGGGGTTGTTTATGTCGGTACGGCGCGAGCGATCTGTTGGCATTTTCTCGGGATCGACTTGGTGTGTGTCGATGTTTCAAGTCATATACCGAATGCCGCGCCAGCGAGGCGTCTGCCGAGGTCGTGTGTGTTGTTGTATCTCTTGCGAGGGCGTTAAGCGAGGTCTTGATTCGCTTCACGGCGGGCGATAAGTCGAGGTCTTGGACCGCTTCGCTAACGAGGCGTTAAGCGAGGTCTTCGACCGCTTCACCGACGGGCGTTTGGCGAGTCTTCGACCGCTTCACCGACGAGGCGTTAAGCGAGGTCTTTGACCGCACGGCGGCGTTAAGCGAGGTCTTCCGACCGACTTCGCTAACGAGGCATTAAGCGAGGTCTTGGACCGCTTCACCGGCGAGGCGTTTAGCGAGGCCGAACACGGATTTTACGCCGCCGTCGATGCGGGACACGGATCGCATTTAATGTGGCGGCGGTTGGATTCGAGATAAAGCGCATAATGGGGAATATCTTCCTTGATACGCCATTTCTCATATCATTTTGCCATTTCCAAAATTTCGGACTTTCAAACTTTTGATATTACGAAAAAAGCGTGTAACAAATCGCCATTGTTGTCTCGGAGTTCATCACTATCATCTCGATAAAACAAAAGTAAGTTATAAACTTCTTCTTCTAGTAAATCCTCCGGCGTTGTATTGTATGCATGCCGTGCGGAGTCGGATTAGCGGCGGTTTTGCATATTCACCAGCGGGATTTTGGTAAAGTGTCTTCTTTTTCTTCTATCTTAAAATCTCCGATATAAGGAGATTGTCTCCAATCTTGTATTTAAATCGATATTGTGTATGTTGCCCCCGTCCAGGAGAATAGGGCTTGTGCCCTCAGGAAAGGTTTGTCACCGTGTCGAAGGCGACCTCCGAGCTGGTCTTCGTCTTCCTTATCCCGTGTATATGTCGAACTTCAGCGGATGTTCGGCATATCTCTTGCCCAACTTTCCAAATTCTTTCCGGCATCGGCGGGTCTAGTGTCTATGCCCGTGGCATAATTTTCCTTTCTCCTGGGGCTTGTTCTCGGTTTTACAAGCGAAGGGTGGCTCGGGGTGGTATTATTTATCGCCCGTCGCAAATTCAGCGAAGATAAAATCGAAGATCTCGAGCTGGCGAAGAAGTTTTTCTTACGTCGGTTCGAGGATCACTGAGTTCATATGGCGATCGGAGAAGATCGGCGATGTGATTGTTGGCGAGATCGGCGGTGGTCCGGAGGAGGCCTTTGGACAAAGTTGGTCTCGTGGGCGAGGCCTTTACGAGGCCGAGCTTGCGGTGCTGGGGCTTAGCCCTTATGATCCTGCCACCGAGGTGGAGTCGGTGAAGGTGAGGCCCTCCCTCTTTTTTTTTTTATGATTATCCGTGCCTATGCACGACTTGTTGTATTTGTAGTGAACTTGTTGGGGAAAAGAAGAAGAGAAGGCGTCGAGCTCGATGTCGAGCTCTCGTCTCGACTTTGAAGGATGTCCGGGACATGCACGAAATGGCGAAGAGGCTTCAAGTCCCTTCACCGCAGCCACTTAAGCGCTTGAAGAAGCTGAAACATGCAATTCGAGGCCTCGGTTGAAGCCGACCGGAATGTGTGATCGTCGGTTCAATGACCGCCTCGTATCTTTCGAGGTAGCGTACTTATTCTTATACTTTGTGAAGTAATATAAAGAATATGTTCTTGACGACGATGGGTTTTTCGTATAGAAGTGAGGATGTTTCGGCGAGGTGGCGAAGATGGCGTGGGCATGTCTGCCGAGATGGCCAAGATGTCGGGAGGCGTGTGCCGAGATGGCCAAAGTGTCGATCTTATAACGGGTTACTTGAAAGCGCGCGTTACGGTTTGACGGGTTGCGGTATGCTCGTGAGATGGAGGAGGAAGAATCTCCTCGTCCGATATATTTGCGATCGAAGCAAAGATCGGGACCTAGTCAAAGCGGCGGCGGGATCTGGCGGTGTGGCGAAGGTAGCGGAGGCGAGGCGGCGAGAACGAGGCGGCGGAGGCCGAGGTTGCCTTGATGAAGGGCGAGGTGGAGGAAGTTCGCCGTCGGGAAATCGATGTGGCGAGCTCGCGAGGAAAATGATTCGTGCTTTTGCGGAGAGGTTGTTCTGTCTGCGGGCTTCTCGGGATGGTCTCACGGCGTGGCGAGGTCTGAATAAGCGCCGTTTCGGATGCCATCGAAGAAGTCGCGAGGATTACCGGTGGATAAGTCCAAGTATGGGTATGAGGAGACGGAGGAAGATGCTATCTGGCGGGCCTATGCCGAGGTCCTTGTCCATGATGCGAAGGAGCTGCCGTCTTTGCGAGCGACCGTCCTCGACTCTGGCGGCGGTGAGTCAGTCCGTGCACCTTGATGGACCGAGATCCCACGGCCGATGCTTTAATTGCCGATCTAGCTAAGGGGTCGGGGAAGGCAGCAGCTGAAGCTTTGAAGGGCATCGAGACCCCGGGAGTTCTGAGGAAGCGAAGCCAAAGAAGCGGTTAGGGCGGATGAGGTCGAGGCTTCCCAAGCTCGAGGCGACCAAGGTAGATGGGCTGAAGCTTACGGAGGGTCGAGTTGATCCTCTTTTTTTTTTGAATGTACATGTACATTGGTTTCACTGAAGGCATAATAAAATCACAAGTTTATGTGAAGAAACTTATCTTTTATTCACTTTCCACGAAATGCTTGATCTTCTCGTTGGTTGAACCAAATCGAAGACTTGTCGCGGGCTCTTGAATTGAAAGAGGTGAACTCCTCTATGTAAAGGGACGGTTGGGCCATGCGGTGGAGGCGATATTAAATATCGAGGCGCCGGGAGGCTGTGACGAGCTCCGAGCTCTCGCTTTTGGAGTTGGAGGAGAAGTTCGAGATTGCCAGGACAAGGCTAAATTGATAGGCGAGGAGCATGCGAGTACGAGGAAGTCATCCACGAAGTGGTGGGATGACCATTCACGAGTCGAAGCTAAGGTTGTTGAGGCGTTGCTCATTGCTTGAGTACAAGCGTGAGTCGGCAAGAAATCTGGCGGTTCACGGGCGGTTCGCGAATTGAAAAAGCTCGAGGCATATACAAGGCCGTCGTTTCTCGACAACCACGGCTCGAAGCGCCCGACCGGATCAAAGGCCTCTTCTTACTGTCGGGGCTTCTCTGCGCACGGACTACTGATAAATGTTTCAATTTTGACGATCAGTGGCGAGCTCAAGAGAGGCAGCTATGGCCCAAGAGCGGCGTGGATCCTCAAGGGCCGAAGCCGAGCGTCATCGGCGGCGAGGTCGATCTAGCGGTTGCATCGTCAAGTGGCCGAGGTCGGTGGCGGGGCTCATAGCGTAGATCGAGGGCGAGGTGAGGTAGGATTAGTATAGATGTTCTGTTGAATCCGATTTTGCTAGGGATTGGCTAAGCTTTTCCGCCTCCTGGACCCTCTTGACCTCGTGATGTACAAAATGTATAATTTGAAATAAAATTATTTTTGCTTTGCGTTAACTCTTGAGAGCACTTGTCTACAATTACCGTAACGATAAGAAGGTAGGTCGTCATTGTTTAGGCGAAGATAGCTCGTTCTTGCCGTAAACCAAGGTAGTTTGTCTCGCGTGCGAAGGTATCCAGTCCTCGAAATAAATGAAGGTATCCGTCCTCGCGAAGCTTCCTCGAAATAAGCGAGGGTAGTTAGGTCCTCGTATGAAGGTATCCGTCCTCGAAATAAGCGAAGGTATCCGTCCTCATACGAAGCTTTCTCGAAATAAGCGAGGGTAGTTAGTCTCTCGTCGAAGGTATCCATCCTCGAAATAAGCGAGGGTATCCTTCCTCGTGAAGGTATGGGTTCTGTTTTGCAAGTTTTATCGGGAGGGTGGTTCCCTTACGCGCGTTTGAAGTTCGTCTTCGTATTAAGCGAAGGTAGTCCGTCCTCCGTCGAGGGTATTGTTAGTCCTCCAGAAGGGTATTTTATAAGAGTTATGTGCATAAGTGACAAATGAAAACATGCAAGACAAAAATAGATAGAGAAAGATTTTTATTGATAAGAGATAATGGAACAAGGCGACAAGACTGGGACTCGACCTAACGGGACTCAAAGATGAACAAGACTCGACTTTCGACACTTATGCAAAATATCTCTTCAAATGAATGATGTGCCATGTGTTGGGTATTTGCTCACCGGACAAATGGGCGAGCTTATAAGCTCCTTTTCCGAGGACTTCTTCGACCTTGTAAGGTCATTTCCATGTGGCTTCGGTTTGCGAGCTTTGCGGCTTCTTCGACTTCATTATTTGAACGAGGTCGCCACTAACGGGCTGTCGGGACCGACACTGGTTGTAATACCGAGCTACTTGTTGTTTGTACCGAGCTTCCTCGATGTGGCGAGGTCTCTCTTTTCTTCGAGCGATCTAGATCGGTTGGTAGATTTTCCCATTTGCTTGAGCGGAGAAGTGAATGGCGCGGGGCTCGGTATTCGATTTCTGCGAGGATCAACCGCTTCGGTTCCATATGCCGGGGCGTAGGGCGTTTCTCCATTCGCCGTCCGAGGTGTTGTTCGGTATGACCATAAGACTTGTGGTAAATTTGTAGGGATAACGTATGTTAACCCTCGCCCCGAGGATCCATCTTGGGTGTTTAATTCACCATACATTGATTATAAACCTAGCATGCGTCTATATAATTAAATCGCAACACGTTGGGGTTTACGTGTTTACCTTTGGATGCGAAGAGGTCGATCGAGCAGGATGAGCGGATCGAGCGGATCGGACTCGTGCTTTGACCTTACGGACCGGATCCCGGTTGCCCAATCTCCAACGTCGGTGAGGGCGATCTATGGAGAATGCTTGGGAAAATCACCCAATGCTCTCTCACAATTAAAACTCACGAAAATTTTCTCTCTCACACGATGAGATGACCGAAAATTGTGTTCTCAATATGTGAGCATTAACCTAGACTTTATCTCATACCTTATATTTATAATGCACTACCTTAATCCTATATGGAATATTACCATAATCCTATATGGAATATTACCATAATCTTAGGATTATTTCCATACTCTCAGGATTATTTCCATACTCTTAGGATTATTACCATAATCTTATATGGAAAGGATCTATGCATATACCATAAATATAATAATATCCTTGTGGGATAAAGAGAATAAAATCTTTCCTTTGAGAGCACATAGGGGACCGATTTTCTTGTAGCTATGGGCCTGGATGGGCCGGCCGAGGATCAAATGCGAGGAATAAAGATGGGCCTCAAATAAATTAATTATCTTATGTTGACCCGAACATAAATTAATTTATAAACATTCGATCATGCCACTAGAGAAAGAATGTTGACTTACCCTTTATTACAGAAGTTGAGTCGGGCTTGCACTTAGACATTACTGAATCCCGTATTTAAGATATCGAGCGTCCATTAATCATTTGTAGCAATCATTGCTTAAAGCGATTAATAACTTCATTTTCTTAAGTAGTACCACTCGACCTTATTATTGTGCTTGAGCTAACTCAACTGCGGGGTTTAGTACAATAAACCTTTGAGCTCATAAGGGGCGTCATCATCCTAGCGGATACGGTGACTCGATCTGAGATAACTAGCGTGACATACAAAGATCGCCACCACCCAAGATGCGGAGAATCTTGGGTTAGAACATATAACCCTCACTCATAACAAGTCAAAGTGATGGTCGACAACTCATACTCACCTAATACCTTATCGAGGTTTAGATCATCGTAAGTCACCGAGATCTTGGTTCTTCACGACGGTCGGAAAAGAAGAACTCATCTCACTTGTGATCCTTGATACGTCGAGGCGTGCCAACATAGACAAGCAACTAAGTCAAGTCACTTTATCTATATCTGCAGCCTCAAACCGACAACTCGTCCTTAAGTCGTCTCGTTGTGAAACTTTTATATCTCATTAAGCTTGACCAATCATACGAGACTCGTGATCTTCACACAATCGTATGATCTAACATATATGAGATAAGGGGACACGAGATATATGCAATCAAGTATTCAAATCGGATAGGAGATTGTAATAGTGGTAACGAAACATTGTATACAAGCTCAACCAAAGCGCTTCGGTATACAAATCAACAATCTCCCACTTATACTAAAGCAAACTTTTAGTATACAATGTGTCTTTCTACTAGCTATTACAAACAACCATCACTTTGCTTCTCCCACTTATACAAAAGTTTCCTTTCTAAGTGGGTGCCATCAAGCATAATCGAGTCCTCTAACGTGTTCATCGTAGACTTTTTGCGGTGAGCTCTTCGTGAATGGATCCGCTAGATTTTCCGTCGTATCAATCTTTTCAATCAACCACGTCACCTCGTCTAACGATTTCTCGTATGACATGGTACTTTCTCTCTATGTGTTTAGTCGCCTTGTGGGTCCGTGGTTCGCTTCGAGTTTGCCATTGCACCGAGTTATCACGATAAACTATGATACTCTTGGGCAAACCAGTACCACACCTAGATCCATGGTAGTTCTTGAACCATCTGCCTCCTTAGAAGCCTCCGGCGGCTACATATTAAAACTTCCATGGTAGAGTCCGCAATGCATCATTGCTTTGCACTCCTTGAGGATACGGCTCCACCTCCCAAGGTAAACACATAGCCCGAGGTTGACTTTTTCTCATCACGGTCGGCTTGGAAATCCAGTCAGTATAACCCAAAGGCATTAGACTATCGCATGGTAAACTAGCCTATAATCTCGAGTCCTTTCGGTACTTGAGTATATGCTTCTGCTTGATCGATGAGCTTGTCGAGGTTAGGCGATATCTAGCTACTATGCCTACCGCATAGCGAGATATCGGGCCTCGTGCATAGCATTGCGTACATGAGACTTCCTACGGCGGAAGCGTAAGGAACTTGTCTCATTCCTCTATCTCCTTTGCAAATCATGGGTGACTGCGTTTTAGATAAAGGAGCGCCATATGCGAAAGGTAGCAATCCTTTCTTGGCGGTGCGCATACTAAAACAGTAATCACGATATCAATGTAAGGCGCCGAGATAAGCTCAACATTTTCTTCTTGCGATCTCGGTAAACCTTGATCCCAAGAATGTACGTTGCATCTCCTAAGTCTTTCATTTGAAAGCGATCGGATAGCCAACTCTTTCGTCGATATGACTTCACGTTGTTGCCGACTAGAAGGATGTCATCTACATAAAGTGCAAGAAATACCACATCACCGTTGACGTCTAACCGATACACACAACTCTCGCTAGGCAGTGGGTAAATCCATAGGACTTTACCACCTCGTCAAAGCGTAAGTTCCATGATCGGGAGGCGCTTAAGTCCATAAATGGACTTCTTAAGCTTCCATACTAGATCTCTTCACCCTTTACCACATAACCTTGAGTTGTTGCATATAGATGTCTCTACCTTCCTCAAGGTAACCGTTTAAGCGGTTTTAACATCCATTTGCCAAACCTCTAGGTTCAGTGGGTGCTATGGCTAGAAGAATTCGATGGACTTGAGCATTGCTACGAGTGAAAAGGTCTCGTCGAAATCGATGCCCTCAACTGAGTGTACCCTTTCGCCACAAGCACGGCTTTAAAAGCGAAACCTCTCCATCGGAATCTCTTCCTCTTGTATATCCACTTACTACCTATGGCTTCCTTGCCATCCGGTAGAGGTGTCTTTCATATACATCCATAGCCGTTATGGACTCCATTTCTAAGTCCATAGCGGTGTGCCATCGATCTTGCATCAATATCTTGTATCGCCTCCTTGTATGTCCATGGGTCGATTATTGCATGTTAAATGCTTGGGACTAAATCCGAAGATTCACCCACGAACATAAATCGCTCGGGTTGACGAACAACCCTCCCACTACGACGAGGTTCTCTGAGCACAATGGCAGCGGTGGGTGCAGATACTTGTGGTTCTCTAACTTGCACAACTTGCGTGTAGGTACCACTTATGCGGTCGGTATCTCCGGTGGAACTCGACCCACTTCAATTTCTTGAAGTATCCGGTGTCGATCCTCCCACTGACTCGACATCTCGTACCTTTAGCCTAATCGGTGGTGGAATCGATCATCTTCTAATTCTTGAAGAATGATTTCAACTTTGGACTTATGATTTTCATATAATCCTCTTCTAAGAATCGGGCATTAGTGCTAATAATGACCTCCGATCCTTAGGACTATAGAATAAACCACCTTCGTTCCTCTAGGATAGCGATAAACGCCTTGCGTCGAGATCTAGCCTCCAACTTGTCGACTTTTCTTGTTCAAAGACGTACGCGTGATGGGCCCCATATCCTTATGTGGCTTAAAGCGGGCTGCGCCCAAACCACAACTCGAAAGGGTCTTTTCGGTGACTTGGGCGGTACTAGATTTAGCAAGTATGCCGCGTCTCTAAGGCATACCCCCGTAAGCGAAATAAGCAATGTAGCATAACTCATCATTGATCTAACCATTTCCAAAAGAGTCCTATTTCTTCGCTCGACACACCATTTTTTGTGGTGTGCCGGTGAAATCTTGTTGGGATGTAATCCCACACTTCACTAGATAGTCCATAAACTCGTTCTTGAGGTATTCGCCACCGCGATCGAACGCTTGATGACTTGATACTTTACCTAGCTTCGTCTCCACTTCCGCCTTAAACTCTTTGAATTTCTCAAAGCATTCGGACTGCGGTGAAGCGGTATACGATATCCGTACCTCGAGTGTCGTCAATGAAAGTGACAAAATACCGTATTCTCCACGAGCTTGTGTGGACATCGGTCCACACAGTCGAAATGGATTAACTCCAACATTTATGTGGCTCTATAACCCTTCGCCTTGAAGGGTGCAGGTCGATATCTTACCTTCATCACGAGGATTCGCAGACGGGAGCGGAGTAGTAGTGAGATTACCCAACGCTCCATTCTTAGCCGGTCTTTGGATCCTATTTAGATTGATGTGACCTAATCTAAGATGCCAGAGAAAAGTAGAGTCATCTTGAAGAAAACTTTCTCTTTTAGGGTTTGATGAAGATCTGACATAGTTATAGGTATTATGTTTTGCGAAATAGTATAAAGCGAATTATATAAAGTGCCAACACGAGATAACCGTCATTTCTTATGATAGAAACACCACTATCAAAAATAATGAATATCCATGAGTAAATAATTTGAAAAAAAACAAGGTTCACGAAAATCCGGCACATATAAAACGTCTTTCAAAACTAAAGCTGTTGTCCCAAAACATAAAAACATCTCCAAGCGCAGCAACCGACTTTCGCGCGTTGCCCATGGAGATCGTTATCTCGCCATCAAACAGCTCCCTTGTCCGCAGGAACCCACGCAGGTGTAACAAACATGATCGATTGCGCCGTATCTACTACCCAAGAATGGGTAGAACAAGTCGCTAAACATGTTTAGTTACTAAAGCAAACGGCGTACCTTGAGCCTCGAGCATAGGGCACTTGGCCTTCAATGCCCAGTTTTACCGCACTTGAAGCACTTGCCCTTTCCTTTGGCTTCTTGAGCCTCGGTGGCAACCATGTTCTTGCTCCCATTACTCCCACTATTTATTTCGCTTTTACCACCTTTGGCACCCCTTTTCTATTTCCATTTTGCAACGAAAATTTTGGGCCCTTAGATGTGCTAGCAAGTGCATGTGCTCCTTTTCCCATAACTCCTTCATGACAACGAGATCATTAAACACCGACTAAGTGTAAACTCGGTCTTGCTCATGATCGCATTCACGCGAAAGTTCTCAAAAGACTTGGGCGGTGTGTTGAGGATGATATCGACCTTGGCCGCCGTCAATACCTCCTCCCAAGTGATCAAGACTATCCATGAGATGAGTCATGGAGACATGTTCATGGACCGAACTTCCTTCTTCCATCTTACACGCCAAGATTTCTCTCATTGTGTGGAAGCGGATCGTCGATCCATTGCCCAAACTTACTCTCGAGACTTGACCAAATATCGGTCGCTCGCCATCGATCGATCTTTGCACCGCAAGCCTTTGGACATCGTAGTCATCATATAGCATTTAGCCATATTGTTTGACTTATTCCAAAGTCGCTTGACTCATTGCTCATTAGTCGATCGTCGATAAGGCATCGGGTTTAGGAGTAGTGAGAACAAACATGTGTTCTTCAACGATAAGAACATATTCCATGTTTCGTTTCCACTCGATAAAATTTGGACGGATAACAGTTTTGTGCGAGCATATTGATAATCGGCGTAAGAGACATATCTCAAAGCGATAATGTAAACACATAAGCATACGATCGCATATAATTCGTAACAATAATATTGTAACCTTTTGATAAAACAATATTAATTGAAACCTCCAATCGCCCAAGGAATTCCACATGCAAGCCACGCGTGTGGGCGTTTACACATGAACCCTCGACTGGACTAAAATATACCTTTTAGTCGTTTAATTTCAATCCATGTCAACTTATCCTTACGACAAATGAAATTAATGATTGGACCTTACTAGACCACATCACTATCGCGAAGGACTTGGCGGAAGTTGTACTTGAGGTGATGTCTAGCAATGACCACAATTTTAAATAGAAGATGAATTCTTAGAATTGGTATACTCACTCGGACCATACCGCTCCAATTCAAATTCTTTTGTTATCTCATTTTATATCTATCTCTAGAGAACTTATGAAAATCGCACATGCAGAGCGCAGCGTGTGGGCGTTTACATGAAACTCCCACTTCTCAATAGATTTAAAAAGTTTTATTTAGAAATCTCATCTAACAAACTTATGATAAGCAGTGCAAGCAAGCCACGTGTGGGCGTTTACTCACGGTCGTCTCGCTTTGTTTAGAGATCAAAAGTGGAGGTCTTGACATTTTAATTTGAAAAATTAATTTGTCGGGTTGCTTGCTTAGTCTTTTATTCAAAAGGTTTGTCCATGCGAGATCACGTAATCTAGCATGCTTTTCTATAGAACTCAACATGTAAAACATGCTCATGAAATTCTAAAATATGCTTGATAAACGCGATAAACCTAGCATGCTTACTATGCGCATCCAATTACGTAAAACACTTAAAGGTTTGTCAACGTAATATAAACATACATAGCATGCTCTTGCATTATTTAAACATCCACGACATGCATATGAGCGATAAAAATAAAATAAAATGTTCATCGCGCCCAATCGTGAAACACCACATTTAAATCTAATCTATTACATAGATTTACAAAG
Organism: Salvia rosmarinus; assembly: GCA_036937905.1. Taxonomy (NCBI): domain Eukaryota; kingdom Viridiplantae; phylum Streptophyta; class Magnoliopsida; order Lamiales; family Lamiaceae; genus Salvia; species Salvia rosmarinus. The sequence goes on from CM072823.1 coordinate 48,001,925, forward strand.
CATGCAATTAAACTTCAAAACGGGCCTCGCGTGCAGGCACGGACGGATTCAACAATTTGGGCCTCGCGTGCACGGGCACGGACCGAAAATCTGAAAACGGGTGCGGGCGGGTCATTGTCTGTCTTTGGGCGCGCTAGGCGCAAGGCCCACCCGCCCAGCCCCTCGCTCGCCGCCGCCTCGCGTGTCCTCGCGGGTACCTCCATGATCGCTAAAGCGACCGCGACCGTCAGCGAAACATACGCGTGGCCTACCACCCGGCGCCGAACGTCGCCAAGAGGCGTCGTCGCCCGGGCTGAAACTCGCGATCATGAGTCCGCGCATAAGCGCCGGGTTTCGCGCGCGAACGCGCCTCCCCGCCGCCCGCTAGCTAGCTCGCACGGCCGCCGCCGCGCGGTAATCCTCGCGACCGCGAGCTCTCTCGCTAGGCGCGGGGATCTCGCGAGAACGCGCCCGTCGCCCGCAGCCCTCGCGATCGCACTAGCGACCGCGAGACTCGCCATGAAACCACCCGAGACGGCGAGAGACCTGTTTTTCCGTCGTTTCGTTCTTCGTTCGTTCGTCTTCGTTCTTCTTTTACAGATAAGATTTACAGAATAAAATCTAATCTAACCACGGATTTTCTCGTGGTGTAAAACAAAACCAACAATAAACAATAAGCGAGCCACGATGAGCAGCGGATCCACAATTAAATAAACGCATGTAATAATCAGCGTGAATTAATCCAGCAGAGCAAGATTTCGATCCCGTGCTCGATACCAGTGTAGGAAAACGTATGTTAACCCCGCCCGAGGATCCATCTTGGGTGTTTAATTCACCATACATTGATTATAAACCTAGCATGCGTCTATATAATTAAATCGCAACACGTTGGGGTTTACACGTGTTTACCTTTGGATCTGAAGAGGTCGATCGAACGGGATGAACGGATCGAACGGATCGAACTCGTGCTTTGACCTTCTGGACTGTATCCCGGTTGCCCAATCTCCAACGTCGAGTGAGGACGATCTATGGAGAATGCTTCGGAAAATCACCCAATGCTCTCTCACAATTAAAACTCACGAAAATTTTTCTCTCTCACACCAATGAGATGACCGAAAATTGTGTTCTCAATATGTGAGCATTAACCTAGACTTTATCTCATACCTTATATTTATAATGCACTACCTTAATCCTATATGGAATATTACCATAATCCTATATGGAATATTACCATAATCTTAGGATTATTTCCATACTCTCAGGATTATTTCCATACTCTTAGGATTATTACCATAATCTTATATGGAAAGGATCTATGCATATACCATAAATATAATAATATCCTTGTGGGATAAAGAGAATAAAATCTTTCCTTTGAGAGCACATAGGGACCGATTTTCTTGTAGCTATGGGCTGGATGGGCCACCAGGGGATCAAATGCAAGGAATAAAGATGGGCCTCAAATAAATTAATTATCTTATGTTGACCCGAACATAAATTAATTTATAAACATTCGATCATGCCACTAGAGAAAGAATGTTGACTTACCCTTTATTACCGAAGTTGAGTCGGGCTTGCACTTAGACATTCTGAATCCCGTATTTAAGATATCGAGCGTCCATTAATCATTTGTAGTAATCATCGCTTAAAAGCGATTAATAACTTCATTTCCTTAAGTAGTACCACTCAACCTTATTATTGTACTTGAGCTAACTCAACCTGCGGGGTTTAGTACAATAAACCTTTGAGCTCCTTAAGGGGCGTCATCATCCTAAGCGGATACGGTGACTCGTCTGAGATAACTAGCGTGACATACAAGCACTGCCACCACCCAAGATGCGGAGAATCTTGGGTTAGAACATATAACCCTCACTCATAACAAGTCAAAGTGATGGTCAGCAACTCATACTCACCTAATACCTTATCGAGGTTTAGATCATCGTAAGTCACCGAGATCTTGGTTCTTCACGACGGTCAGAAAGAAGAACTCATCTCACTGTGATCCTTCAATACGTCAGAGACGTACCAGCATAGACAAGCAACTAAGTCAAGTCACTTCTTATCTATACTGCAGCCTAAACCGACAACTCGTCCTTAAGTCGTCTCAGCTGTGAAACTTTTTATATCTCATTAAGCTTGACCAATCATACAGACTTCTGTGATCTTCTACACACTGTATGATCTAACTTATATATGAGATAAGGGGACACAGATATATGCAATCAAGTATTCAAATCAGATAGAAGATTGTAATAGTGGTAACAGAAACATTGTATACAAGCTCAACCAAAGCGCTTCAAGATATAAATCCAACAAAATTTTCCACCAAAGACCCTTAGCTCGGTCAAGACGGGTTTGAGACCCTTCACAATCGTCTCGTTGGTGACTTGATCGACCATTTGCTTGAGGATGGGCGACCGAGGTGAACTTTTGTTGGATCCGAAGCTCTTGACACCAATCTTTGAATATCTTATCAGTGAATTGTGTCCCATTATCCGAAAGAATGATATGAGGGATGCCGAATCGACATACTATGTTCTTCCAGACGAAGTTGAGGGCGTTTTTGCTTGTGATCTTTGCCAAGGGTTCAGCTTCTACCCACTTCGTGAAGTAGTCAATCGCGACAATCAGGAATTGGAGTTGCCCCGGTGCTTTGCAGAAAGGGCCTACGATGTCGATCCCCATCGCATAAATGGCGAGGGCTTTGTACGGAGGCGAGGTCGGTCTGCGGTAGCCTTGGCACGTTCCCGTGAATTTGACACTTCGGACACCTTTTCACAAGGTTGAGTGAGTCTTCGAACATTGTCGGCCAATAGTATCCCCATCGCATGACCTTCTTTGACAAGGCTCGGGGTCGATGTGACTTCGCATGATCCTTTGTGCACTTCCCGTAGTATGTAATCAGCTCGGTTCGGACCCAAGCATCTTAGGAGAGGTGGAGGTATGATTTCAGAGAACTCCCTGCTCCAAAGACATATCGCAAAGATTTGTTGGGATCCTCCGGCCTCGAGCTTATCATGGGGTAGTTCGCCTTTCTCCGTGTATTCTTGAATAGAGTCATCAATTAGGCTCTTCGTCGAGACTACGTTGACTTGCTCCTTCATTAGCATCATCTATGCTTGGTTTGAACTTCTCTCTTGGCGGGCTTGTTGACGACGAGGCCAATTTGCTTAAGATGTCAGCTCGCCCGTTTTGCTCCCTTGGGATGCGAATTATCCGAAAGTGGGAGAAAGTTTGTTGTAGGCTTTTGGCTTTCTCGAGGTATTTCTTCATCCCATCGCTTTTGCCTCGTACTTCCCCAACATGTGGCTTACGACGACTTGAGAGTCACTATGAACTTTTACTGCTCGTATCTGAAGACTTTGAGCTAGGCGAAGTCCTGCGATCAAGGCCTCATACTCTACTTCGTTGTTCGTATTTTTGAACGAGAACCGAAGTGCGTATGTGATCTCGCCATCCGGTCCAGGAGCAAGATGCCACTCATTACCGTTTTCCAAGCCCCGTCGCGTAGACTTGCCAACAATCCTCGGTGTTTTCTCCTTTGGTTCGGCTTCGGCTTTGTCGTCGGACTCGAGGGGCTTCGGTTTCTCGGCGAAGTGAGCCTCGGCAAGAAAGTCGCTAAGGCGACCTTTGATGGCAGCGACGGGGACGAAAGATATATCATGTTCGCCCAGTTCAATTGCCCACCGCAATTCTCCCGAAGCTTACGGCTTCGTCAACACTCACCGAAGTGGATGGTCGGTGAGGACTTGTATGGGATGTGCATGTAAGTATGGACGTAGTCTCCTGCGGCATTTACTAATGCTGGGCGAGCTTCTCCAAGGTTGATACCTTGTTTCGGGCCTTTCAATGCTCGGTGATGAAGTATACCGAGGCGACGTCCTTCCTCTCGCATCAAGGCGCACTTATTGTTTCGTCCGGCGGCGAGGTATAGGAAAGGACCTCTTCTTCTTTCTGAGCAGACGAGTAGGAAGTTTGGCGAGGTAGTTTTGAGATCTTCAAAAGCGGACTTATGTGTATCATTCCGTGAGAACTCCGAGCCTTTTGAGTACCTTTAAGAAGGGTAGGCGCTTGTCCATGCCTTTGAAAGAAAGCGGCTTAGTGCGCTATGCGGCCGGTCGGTTTGTGTGCGTTGTGAATGGTCTTGGCATCTTCATTTCTAGAATGGTTTGAAACTTGGATGGGTTGGCTTTTAACCCTTCTTGTGAAACCCAACATCCTAAGAATTTTCGGATCGAACCGCAAACGTGCACTACGGGGTTCGGTTTGAGGTTGACTTTTCGTAGTAAGCGGGGGCGATCCGGAGGTCGGCGACACGTCGCGGCTTCCTCCATGCTTTTACTACGATGTCGTCGACGACACCTCACATTCCGACCTATGTGGGTGGAATATTTTGTCTACCATTCTTTGATAGGTAGCTCCCGCATTCTTAAGTTCGAATGGCATCTTCCCGTATGCGAAGACTCAAGTCTCGTAATGAAATTTGTCTTGGCGATCTTCGTCATCCATCAAGACTTGATGATACCCTTTATATAGGTCCAAGAAAGCGAAGACTTGAACCCGACCAATGCGTCGACCTTCTTATCGATGTTGGGAAGGGATAGCAATCCTTTGGGCAATGTTTATTGAGGTCGGTGTAGTCAATGCACATTCGCCATCCCTCCTCCTTTCTTCACCATCACGGGTTGGCTATCCATGTCGGATATTTAACCCGAACAATATGCGAGCTTTTAATAATTGATTTACCTCGTCATGGATGACTTGGTTCCGTTCGGCTGCAAAAATTTGTTGCTTCTGCCGAACTGGTTTTGTGCTCGGGTCGATGTTAAGCTTATGGGTGATGATACTTGGGGAGACCCCGGTCATGTCGAGGGACGACCAAGCAAACACATCTCGGAATTCCCTCAGGAGTTGGATAACCTGTTCTCTCAATTCAGATGCCTCGGTAAAGCCAATCTTGATGACCTTGAGTGGCTCGTCTTTGTATAGCGTGACCTCTTCCACCGGGCTACCAGAGATAGGCGTTGTCTCTTTTACTTCCAACTCCTCGGGTTTCTTTAGTTGCTATGCCTGTGGGTGTTGGGTTGGAGCCCCTGCACCTCGTAGGACGACTTGTAAGCATTCCTTGGCCTGCTTCTGATCCCCTCGGATCACGGCTACACCCCCTTTTGTAGGGATCTTCATCGTCAGGTGGTATGTTGAGCATACCGCCCTTACAGCGTTCAGCCAATCTCGCCCCAGTATGATGTTATACGGCAAGTAGGCCTTCACTACGAAGAAATGTACCACCTTGGTGGAGCTTGTCGAGCTTTCCCTATCGTGACGGTAGCTCGATTATCCCTTCGGGCGTGTTTTCTCCCGAGCGAAGCTTGGAGTGGCAGCGGTGCTGCTGAGGCGCCGCCTCTACTCCTAACTTATCGAAGCATTCCTTAAAAGGATGCTTCTCGATGCGCCACCGTCGATGTATACACGCTTCACCAACTTGTTTGCGACCCTCGCACGGATTACCAGTAGCGTCTGGCGGGCACTATCGCAGGTACGAGGTCGTCTTCGGAGAAGGTGATCGCTTCGTCCCTTCTGAGCCTCTTATTGACCGGTTCGTCGGTATGTGGACTTCGGGCTTCGACTTTCAAGGAGGACTTCGTGACTCCGCGGGGGAGCCCCGTAATGGTGGAGATGACTCCATCATATTGCGGTTCGTCGTCTCCTTCTTCGTCTTCACCGCGCTTTGTCTTCTTGTTAGGGGCACAATTCCCCCTTCTTGCCTGTTTCCTCCTTTTCTGGCTTCATTGAGGGGCTTCGTACTGTCCAGCTCGTCGGTCATGCCCTTTGTATTTTCTCAGGGCCCCGTCCTGTACTAACATCTCGATATCCTCCATGAGGTCTCGGCATTCCTCCGTGTCGTGCCCGTAATCTTCATGGAAGGAGCAGTACTTGTCCTTTGCTCGACGTTTTGACCCCCCTGTCATTGGTCGAGGTTTCGAACTTATCCATGTGGAGTTAGTAGATTTCGCCTTCGCCCGTTAAAGAAGTGTATTGAGGTCGTTCAGGAGGTGTTGCGCGGTCCGAGCTCGGATTCTATGGGCGACGTATTCTTTCCAAGGCGCTTCGTCGGCCTCGCTATGATCTCCTCGTCCTTCTTCTCTTCTTTCTTTTTCGGAGGATCCGCCTTTTTCTCGCCTCACGCTCATTCTATCGGCCTCGTCCGCCTTGGCGAACCGATCGACTATCGCCATAGCTCCGTGGCGATCGGGGTTCGTATTGACGATCTCTTTATACAAAGCCCCGGGTGGATGCCGTTCGAAGGGCGAGATGATGAGTGAGGTCGTTCACGTCTGCCTTCGTGATTTCTTTATTGAACACTGGTCATAAAGTCATTGATGGACTCGTTTCGGTCTTGCCTCAAAGTGAGGAGATGTGCGAAGTCATTTTGACTCGCCTACGGAAGAACCCGATGGAAGGCGCTTCATAGATCGCGGTAGAACCAATGCTCCCCGAGGTAGACTTTCGAACCACCGACGGGCGTTGTCGACTAGTAATTCCGGAAGAGCTTGCACATATGAATTGTGCCGGCGTTGGTTGATCATATTGTCTTGGAGCTGCGAGAAAGTTCTGCGGGTCCTCGATCCGTCATAGGAGGTGATGCTCGGCACCGATATTTGTGCGGGGCGGGGTGTCGAGTATTTCGTTTGAGAACGGGGTGACTATCCTCCGTGCCGTCGAAACCGCCTCTCAGAGAGTGGGGCGGAGTTCGTCGACCGAACTCGTTTTGGTAGTGAGGGTGACCTCGCGGTGGTCGCGACGTCCTTTCATGTTGTTCGCCCATTCCGCGGTCGGTTTGGGCCCCGACTTGTCGTGAGGTGTGAGCGCCCATGATTTGGATGCTAAAGGATCCACCTCGTCGCGGTGCCTCGTGTTTAGACGAGGCTTGGCGTTCCTTGCTTCGGGCCGCCCGACCTTGTGCTGGCCGAGGTATTGGAGAAAGCTCTCCTGTTTTTCTCAAAACCCTCGACGGCGTCGTCGAGGTTTATCCGAGAGTTGGAGTTCTCCTCGGTTGTTGATGCGATCTCCTTCTTTGGTATCCCGCTTGCTTCATGTAGGATGGGATTCCCTGTTCGTCGAGGCTTTGGATATGCTTCTGGGGTCGATTCCGGGACCGGCTTTTCAGTGAGCTCGGCGTGTCCGACCGCCGTTGTTCTTTGTTGTGGCCGGCGACGACTACGGATACGTGACTTCGGTATACATCGTCGTGATTGATTCCAGTAAATAAAAGTTGATCGAAAACATAAAATTTTCGTTCCCACGACGGCGCCGATGATCGTTCTTAATTTCGTTAGGAAATAAATGCGAGAAGAACCTGATGGATTTACGTGGTTCGATCTTTGAATTAGATCTACGTCCGAGCAAGAGAGAGTTATTCGTGTATTGAATGTGTAAAGCGATTACAAAGAGTGTGGATGATCTATTTCGTCTAATCTAGCCTCTATTTATACACAATCATTTTGACCTAGATCCTAATCAGGAGGTCTTCTCTAACTAGGATTCGAGATCTTGGATGGATCTTAATCCTATCCTCTCGAATTAGGATTTTTTAGATATGGTAGGCCTTCGTTCCCACTGGTTTTAGGGTCTTCTTGGGCGAACTTGTCCGGCCGAGCTTGATGTCGATTTCTTGTATTCAGACGTCTTGGGCGTGGCGGTTGGGCCATATCCTATGAGTGCTATCACGCAATTATCTTGAAATTCGTTTCAAATATTACACTTTAGTAAAAATAAAAATCAGTAGTGGGAGAATTAGCAAAGTGAAGTAAAGGGAAAATTTAAATGTCCATACCTTATAATTTTATGTTATTATTGATCGTCAAAATTTTCCAGAAAAGCTGAAGAAACAACTGCGAGTAGAAAATTCCCCAAAAGAAGTAACAATAAATGCAATATTTATATAAATAGCAACTTCTAACTTCATTAGAACGAGGCATTCGAGAATGGTGATAATTACTTTCTCACCGAAGTGTGGACTTTTCATGCTTTGTCATCTGAAGTTATTATTACACTTTTTTATTTGTTGCATGCCACTAAATTATATGAATATTTTGCATTTACCAGCTTGACAACCACTTAGATTCTATGCATATAAAAATAATTATATAAAAAACAAAATACCCTTTAAACACATGATATTATTGGTGTACAAATAAAGTTTCTTACTAAAGTTTAATTAGCTCGTTGAGTTTCCGATAAGACTATCCACATTGGTGACTTTGTCACCAATGTCAAAAGTCACCAATGTCACCATAAAAAACAAATAATATTTATTTAAATTTTTTTTTAAAATCATGACTTTTAAATTTCAGGGGCAGTCTGTCAACCCCTAGCCAATTAAATGTCATGCTTATGTGGCATCTTTTATTGGGTGCCATTTAAATATTTATTTAATTTATAGTGTTAAAATTTAATAATTAATAATATTTAATAATTATTATTAATTAAAAAATATTATATTTTGGAAAAAATTCTCTACATATAGGACTTGAAATTGCAGAACTATGTCAAGGACATTTTCACTAAAACCCAATGTTGGGTTTTAGTGGGTTTCACACATTTTCACTAAAACCCAATGTTTTAGGCGAAAAACAATTGCAGAACTATGTTAAGTACATTTTCACATATTTTCACTAAAACCCAACGTTGGGTTTTAGGCGAAAAACAATTGCAGAACTATGTCAAGTACATTATGAGTTTTTAAATGTATGGTAAATTAATTTTATCTTGAATACGAATTTTATAAATAATTTATATTTTTTCTATTTTTCAAAATGTATTAATATATTATAAATTATTATAGATAATATAATAATAATAATAATAAATATAATAAAATAAGAAATTGTAGGTCATATGAGTGTCATTGATGGGAGTAAAAATAAGATGAAGGTTGGGTTGTATAGGTGGAAGAGAGAAATAAATATTTTAATTGAGGGTTGAGTCAATAGAATGTCACTGATGTAGGTAGTCTAAGTGATCCAAAATCGTTACATGCAACGAATAAAGTGCAACAGAAAAAAAAAGGATTTCAGATTATATGGAAAAAATTGTAATTATTTCTTACATTTTATTTTACAATTGCATGATAAGAAGTCGTCCGGATTTATTTGAATTCTGACGTAATAATAAGATAAAAGGAAGAAGGTGCAAGTACATCCTTAAATATTTTTTGTAAAAAGTAAATATATTTTTATTATTATGTTTAATGTAATTTATCCCTAACATGTTTAATCGTGCAAATTGCTCTAATGATTGACGGATCTTTTGATTATATTACATAAATTTCGATTTTTTTGTCCTCTTTCTTCATCAGATCTATGGACTATAGAGGTACCAGCATCTCCCATTTCACCAAAATCATCACGCTCCTCATCTCGATCATCCTCGTTTCTCTACTCATCCACATCTCCAACAACTCAAGAAAACCATTCCCTCTCTTATCACCGACGCCTGCTCACACACTTCTACCCCTCCCCCTGTTGCTCCACATTTGACAACTCCACATATCTCCTGAAATTTGTCATCGATCAAACTGTCAACTGCGTTGAGGTCGTAAGAACCAACCTCATTGATCACTTCACCGATCAAGAATTTAACTCGACGAAGATAAATGTCGTCCGAGATTGCATGAAACTACTCGATTAGACTCTCCACGAGCTCTCCGCCATGGCCGAGCTCGTCTCTCTCCTTTTTTCTGCCTCGATCCTATGAAAATATCAAAACCCTTTTGAGCGTAGTCATGACTGATGAGCACTTTGCATTAATGTCTTTTTAGATTTGAAACAATTCGATTTGATTGGAAACAAAAAAAATAGCAATTTTTTACAGAATTTGTTGATGCCAATTTCTCATATGATCAACAACATCTTGGCATTAATAGAGCATGTGGAGAATCACCAAGAAAGTGGTGACGGTGGGAAAGGGTGGTGGAGAAACAACTTGTTGGAAGACGAATATAGTGATGAATTTGAAAGTAAATGTGTGAAAAAAGGGTATTTCATAAGAAAAAAATCAACTTTTTTTAATGGAATTAAACCCTTTGCCAGTCATCAAGATAATTTACACGATTTTAAACACATTAAGAATGAAAATGCACTAAATATAACAATATAAATATATTTATTTTTTGTAAAAAAAGTTAAAAATATATTTATATCTTATCCCTAAAACTAAACGACAAGAGGTTTTCACTTGGAGAAAAGAAAAAGAAAGAGAAAATATCTATAAAAGGTAAATGAGTTCCATTAATTCCAACTAATTTTTGTGCCATTACCTCAATCAGCAGCGCGATGTCGAATGAAATTATATTTTCTAATTAAATGCTTTCTCTATTTATTTATTCTTTTTTCTTCTTTTGCACATTAATAGCCATTCATTTGGAGCAAGAAGAATGAAAAATATACAGCAACAAGTGTGAGAGTGAGTGAGTGTGAGTGTGAGTGTGTGTGTGTGTGTGTGAGAGAGAGAGAGAGAGAGAGAGAGAGAGATGAACTGGAAAACTTATGGAGAATAAACCAAATGTTACTGAGAGCGACTACAAACATAGTAGAAAAAACATAGGAAGACAACATAAAAGCAACCATTAATATTGGTTTTCTATCATTTGTTATCAGAGGCAGAAACCATAGCAAGGATAATTTTAATCTTGCTTGCTTTTCTGCTTCTTTATCATTTTTATTTTTATTTCGCCTCTGCTGCTGCGTGTGTGGTGGCGATGCTGCTGCTGCACATTTCGCTTTCTCACTTCACAATCCACCTCTCACGTGAACCATAATTACACCCTTGCTCCATCTTTTGCTTTTTTCATGTTCTTCATTTTCTATTCTTAGGGTTTTCTCTCCATTCCTTTCTGATCTACTCAAACCCTCTGTAGATCCACGCAACTTTATTGCTCATTGCTTCAGAAAATTTGAGGGTTTTTTCTAGTAATTTGAGCTCTGAAGGGGTAAGTTTATAATGAAAAACACTATGTACATATGATTTGGGTTTGTTTCACACCTTGGACCTTCAGGATTTTGCCCGTAGTGTGTAAATTTGGTTTAGCATTTCCAAGTTGGGGTGGCTTTTGAATTGGGTTTGGAATTTTTACGTGAATGTTGTTATAATTTGTGATTTGAGGTGGGGTTTTGGGGAGTGGAAGAGGAATTGATCTCAATTTGATCCCGCTCTTTTATATCATGACATGATTGTGTATGTCAAAGAGGATTGCATTTTTCTTGGATTGCTGATAATTTGAAGTGGGATTTGGTTCTTATGGCGGCGGAGGAAGGAAGTTCATTTCATATTTCGGCAGCTGACCATTTTCTGTGATTTTAATGATGTGTAGTTTTAGGTTTGGTTTTTTGAGGATTTGACTGAGGTTTTATAGGGCGTATTAAGTTTGAGAGTTCAGATATGCCTCCATCACCTGCAATTAGAGTATCCCCTGGGAGGGAGATGAAGGTAGAGAATCACAAGAGAGGCCGCAGTCTTGAGAATGGGATTCTCTTTCGAGAGAAGGATGATGATCTTGCTCTCTTCAATGAGGTGCAGAACAAAGAAACCGAAAATTTCTTGCTTCAGACGAATGATGACTTTGATGATATGTTTTGTAAGTTCTCAAACCCTGTTTTGGCAATAAAGAAGTGTGTGGTACTTGTATAACAATTTCTTGTTAAGTACTCTTGCTGACGAATGTCGTTATTTACCATTTATGTTGGATAGCAACGAGACCAAGACAGTTCTCCGATTACAAACTTGGAATCTCCATTCCTGCTCGAGGTGAGAGCAGTGACCTGCTCAATGCAGAAGTAGATAAAAATGACTATGAATGGTAGGTTTTCTCTTTGCTCATGACTTTTGTCCTTTCTGATTCTTTTCGTTCTTATCATTTAAAGAGGCTTGTGTGTAGCTTAGTCATGTTATCCTGATTGGTGTTCCACTAAAGAACAAGAATCACTGCTGAGTTTAATTTCTGGATTTATTTGAGTTACTTCAGATTGTTTCTTTTGTTATTCTCTTTCTGTAATCACCTCATCCAGAAACGCCACATACCAGCACTAGTGAATTGTGAAAAGATTAAATTAAGATAATTAATAAATAGATCACATGCAGGTTTATATGTAAAGTAATTTATCGCTGTATATATAACTATTTGCTCATATTAATACCTTTTATTTGTTTTCGACAAATACATGTTGTCATTATAGGTTAATAACCCCTCCTGAAACTCCTCTGTTCCCTTCTTTGGATGATGAGGCACCGGCAGTTAGTCTTGCACTCAGGGGCAGGCCCAGGAGTCAACCTATTACAATCTCGCGATCATCCACGGTAAGATATCAAATATAGAAACAGCAATGAGATTATAAAATATCCATCTGTTCTTGTACTTTCTTGTTGATGTCTGCAAATGGTTCTGAATATGTTCAATTTTAGATGGAGAAGAATTACAAGAGTGGCAGGACCAGTGCTAGTCCCCGTCGCATTAGTCCATCTCCTCGATCTGGTACTAGTACGTTGCAGTCTAGAAGCAGACCATTTTCTGCCACTCATTCTAGTCCGCCTCCTGCTTTGCGACATTCTTCTCCATCAAGGAGGCTGTCTCCCCCGCCAAGTAAGCCAATACCTGCTCCAAGGACTAGAACACCAACACCTAGGAGAATGAGCACAGGTTCAGCTGGTGCTACTGCTCCTTCAAGGGTGAGAGGTGCCTCTCCTGTCAAGACAAGTCAGGGTAACTCTGTTTCACCTAAAATAAAAGCATGGCAATCTAACATCCCTGGATTTTCCTTAGAGGCACCTCCTAATCTTCGCACCTCACTGGCTGATAGGCCCGCATCATATGTCAGAGGTTCCTCACCAGCATCTAGAAATGGGTCCAGATCTGCTAGACAGTCTATGTCCCCAACTGCCTCAAGAAGTGTTGGTTCATCCCATAGTCATGAAAGGGATCAATTTAGTTCCTACAGCAGAGGTTCAGTTGCATCATCTGGTGATGATGATGCGGACTCACTACAATCTGTTCCTATCAGCTTCTTGGACCGCTCAGTTCAAAGAAGCATAGGTACTTCCCCAAATAATAAAACTGTGGGCTTTTCCAAGAAACCAACCAAAACTTTGTCAAATTCTGCTCCCAAAAGATCCTTTGACTTGGCACTTCGACAAATGGTAAGCATCTTTCTTGTGTTATCCTACTATTTTCTCTGCTGATGGATGGAATATGCTACCTGCTGCTATTCTAGATTCTATTATTGATTCATTTGCTTTCAAGCTTTTGGTTGTATGTTTACTGTGATAACTGATAAATGGTGACTGCTTAATTGAAAAATCATTGGGCTGTTTCCTTATTGAGACGTTTGCCTCCTGAGAAATCATTTTCTGGATGCACTTGTGTTGATTTTCCCATGTGCTTTCGAAGTACAACAATTCAACTTAATTTGGATGATGTTCTTTAACACATTACTAAATTTATGAACTTTAAGGATGACTTTATTCAATTTGTTCGCAAACTTTTGATCATTCTACTGGTACCGAGAAAATACCTTTAATTGAGTTGGAAGCATCTTTTATACTCGAGGTACAAACTTACATGTTACATATATCCACATATATAGCTACTGAACTAGTAGGCCTGCTCTGATACATGGTTATTGTTGTGGCAATATGTTGAAGACCTAGAATTGTGTTTCTTCTTAGGGTTGAGTATTCCTTCCAATTCCATGCTTTCGATGCGGTGATGTATTTGCTCGTGCTTGACTCTACTTGTAAGCTGGCATCTTATTGTTATCATGGTACCAAAAGGACTGCATGAGTCACGACTTCTGATGTTATTGCCTAGAAGTCTTGGCCTTAAAGAAAGAAGTTGTTGTTAACGGTCTCCTTGACAGATAATTATTCTAATAACGGTTATTAGAGATCAAATGAGCACATTCCTATCTACAGGCAGAAGCATTAGTTGATTAGTTAAAATGTGGAGTTACATTGAGTTTAGATATATAAAACTGAAAGTAGATTGTCATTGTGGAAAAAGTGACTGACATGTGAATAATAAATATAAAGATTGTACAAGTCCAGCTTGACCAGAAGTCGAGAATGGTGATTGAAATGCGTATCACTGATCCTTAATATGATGGTATATGATTCTAGGGACAAGGTTGAGTCTCCTGACAGATAATTATTCTAATAACGGTTATTAGAAATCAAATGAGCACATTCTTAACTACAGGCAGAAGCATTAGTTGATTAGTTACAAGGTGGAGTTACATTGAGTTTAGATATATAAAACTGAAAGTAGATTGTCATTGTGGGAAAAGTGACTGACATGTGAATACTAAATATTTAAAAGATTGTACCAGTCCAGCTTGACCAGAAGTCGAGAATGGTGATTGAAATGCGTGTGACTGATCCTTAATATGACGGTGTATGATTCTAGGGACAAGGTTGAGTCACTGTTTTCTTCGTTTGCTTGTGCTTTTGCTGTCTCACTTTTTCTTTTTCTTTGAGTCTAACTATCTGCTAAAGCCTGCACTGACAACATGGCATTCGCTAATGTCTAAACTCCTAGTCTAGTGATGGAATGCACACCTTTTACTCCTTCACGATCTGATTATCATGGATCTTTCTGTTGCACAGATTATGAGGATAGATTGTTTAGAACCCTCTTTTGAATCATTTCAATTGTTACACCAAATCATTTCTATGTTTACTACTGTTGTGACTTAATGCTATATCTCATGAAAGTAACTGATAGAGGAGTGAAGGAAGACATAAAAGTGAAAAAAAGATAATAGCAAAAATGTTAAGAAGTCCGTGTTGCAAAAACCTATATATGAGTAGTACTTGTAATCAGGATTGTACAAACTCAACCAACCACATCCTACACGGAATATTGATTGTTAGGACTTGTAAATTCCTGAACTGGATAGATCACTGTTTATGATTTTTGAATGAGAAACATATTACTATTAGACAGTGTTCAGCATCTTTGTAATGGTAGGTGTTTAAACTTTAAGACATGAAGTGATTGCTGCTTCCAAGTGAGGCAGGGCATAATTGTTATACTTCTCGCGACTGATTCTGTTCAAATTACTCATACTATCTTTATTTTATATGTCCATGGGCAGGACAGGAAGGTTCCTCAGAATATGTTCAGACCTCTGCTGTCCAGTGTCCCCAGTTCAACATTCTATGCAGGGAAAGCAAGTACACATCATCGTGCTCTGACATCAAGAAATTCTTCAATCACAACTAGCAGTAATGCCAGTTCTGATCAAGGAACAAGTGGGGCACTTGATACTGAAGAAAATGAGCAAAACCAGGATGATGTGACCAGTGATTTTGTGAAGGGACGGTATCCTACTATGCATGATGAAGTATTTGTCATGGATCACGCTGATGCGATAAATGAAGCAATTGAGAGCAGAGTAATTGAAGTCCCTGGTTGTCAGGATGAGGAAAATGATAGCCCCTCTAGAGTTATTTCTCGGTTAGATGCAGCTGAGAGCAGCAGCCAACTTGACACTAACCCAGCTATGGCTTCTGCTGATGTAGTCTTGGATGGGAAATATGACTATCCCAATGCTGATGGGACTTCAGAGATGGAAGTATGCTCTGGATGCAGTGACACGTTTCCCTCTAGTGAATTGGTTAGGGAAGGTGACCTATGGTTCTGTCTGGAATGCAGTATTTTGAAAACAAACTCAATGGCAACCCTTCCAGTGAAAACAGTGAAGAAAGATAAGGAAATTACAGAAGACTTTGTTCACGATGACGAGTGTGGACGGCTGGAGGTTTTGGACCAATCTGTCTCAAATCCAGAATCAGTACCAGTTACGGGTGCTGGTGAAACAGAAATGCACCACCTTGACTCCATAGCAATTGATGATCAACATTCAAAGAACGAGCCAAGCATGGATCATGAAGCATTGCAATCTGAGAAGAGGGAGCTTATGGTCACTGGCCAGCAAGAGATGGTTAGATCTGTGGATTGCCACACAGGCCACCAACAATTGCACCAGTCTGGTGTCTCTTCAACTTCAGAAGCTGATGTTTCAGAAGGTACAGGTATATCATTGCTTCTGAAGACATCAAATAGCAGTAAAGGACATCTCGTCCAAAGCAGGAGTTTCACCGCAAGTAACATTTGTTATGATGATTTCTCTTATGTGGTGGATAGTGTAAATAGTATGAGAAGCTCTGGTGGGTATAGTAATGCATCCATATCATCCTCCATTGATCTTGGATCTTCTAGGCAAACAGAGGCACGTATTCATCGGCAATCAAGTTGTCGGAGATCTGATACTGAAAATTACAGATATGAATTTCCTATGGAGCACAAACGCTCCATCTCCTTGTTGTCTGGTTCATCAGTTCTTGGATCCCAGGTCCCAAGTACAACACCAAGTTGCCTAGGAGATAGTTTTGAGCTAGTGTCTCCCAACAAGGATAGGGAGGTTAGTGGGGTAACATATGCAGATCCTCCTAAAAAGTCACGGGCCTCTGAAAAAGAAGTAGAAAGTACATGCACGGATTTGGAAAGCAGTCTTGCCTTCAAGGTTGCTGCAGAACTATCGAGTGATTTGATGAATGTCTGTTCAGGAGTTACTCCAATGGAGTCAATTCTAGCTTCTGAAGAGCCTGTATCGCATGAGAGTGGTGAAAACCTGACAAACAAATCCAGTAATTCAATGAACAAAGATACAGAAGCTGCACAGTTGCAGACTTCTACCCAAGGGGAAGGCATGCCAAACTGTTGTGATGACATTGTGGATGTCACAGAAGTTCCTCATCTGAGTTCTTTGAATAATATATCTGAAATGGAAATTCAGAATTCTGGTATTGTATCTTGTGACTCGCAATCTGATGTTGATTCCACAAATTCAAAGAGATGGACGAATGAGTTACTAGATCCTTTTGCCTCAGTGGAACAGAATGGTATTATGTCGGCGACTACTGAAGAATTTGACATCTCTGTCCCTGTAAATTGTGTCCTTGGTACGTGCATCTTACATTCTAAATGTTATATGTTTTATCTTAGTCTTTCCCTTTCTCATATTAACTTTGGTTATCAACTTGCATATCGTCCCTGGAATCTATAGAATACAGCATTTGCAGGCCTATCTGACATTGTCATTGTAGATGGATATAAGAGGGTTATTCATGGAAATAGAGGCTGTGAATCTGTGCAAATTACTTTCTGAGGATTCTGTCTCATATTCTATTTTGGCTACTCACATGTCTAATATGAATATGTGCTGTTTGCTTTGTGGGAAAATTTCTATGCCTTGTTTTATCGAGTTGTAAGTGTTTTAAATGTTGTTGGACGTGAATAACAATAAATGAAGCTAATCCTTACCTACTTTCGCTTTCCATCTCAAGTTTGAGGGTGAGGATGCATAGCACCATGGAGACTAAAGCAACATCAATTAGTGTTCAACCTAGAGAATAGGATAGAGCATTGGATGTTTTCTTTCCAATCTCTTGGTATTCTCATCTCTTCATTTCCTATCTTCTGTTTTCTTTCCAATCTCTTGGTATTCTCATCTCTTCATTTCCTATCTTCTCTCCTATGTTATGTCGAGAAAGCTCTAGAAACACTTCCCCTGAAGAAAATGCAACCTTAAAATTTATCGACTTGGAGGTGTCTTATACCTTAGCTTTCCTCCTCCAACTTGTGCTTTAAGCAGAAAACTTCTAAGCCTTGTCTCGCTCCTGTTACTCTATCCAGTTTGATCTAGTTTCCAAATTCCTAAGGAGTTTCTGTGTGCATAACACGGACGTGCTGATGTTTGTAAACTTATGTAAAGCCAGTATGCAGTGGTTGGCAGAAGATGCCAGACATAGTATCTTCAAGAATCAACCTTGTTGAGCATAATACTATTTCTGCTTTACATCAGCCATGCCTTCCTCCCCTAGTCTGATACTGACCGTTTGAGCTGAGCTTAGCATGTTCACGGGCTCGTAGACGACTTACTACCTTTTGTAGCTAATTTATTTCAGCTTCACACACATAGAATGCACTTATAATCTTGTTAAAATTAGTACTGGATGACATTAGTTTAACTGGATTTGTATGTTTATGGGATCTCTAACTTCCCTTGTAAATTTCAGAAAATTCTACTATTGTACTAGAAGACGGTGGAGCAAAATCTAGAAGCTTGACCCTCGAGGAAGCAACGGACACAATCCTCTTCTGCAGCTCGATTGTCCACAATCTGGCATACGAAGCTGCAAATACAGCCATAGAGGAGAACTCATCACTGGAATTCGCAAGGCCAACAGTGACGGTGGTTGGCAAATCCAATTCGGACAGAAGGGAGATACGGTCAAGACCACTGGGGAAACGCAGTTCCAAGTCCCAGAAAGTCCGTCAGAAAAGATTGGAGATGGAGACAAAGCCACGGCCTGTGATTTCTGAAACGGAAGAAAAATGTAGTAAGGGCGACACCACACATCCTCCTCCGAAGCTGGAGTCCAAGTGCAACTGCACCATCATGTAAGTTGGAGATGGTAACCACGTGTGTTTAATCGATTTGTTTTTGTTGATTCTAATTGTTTTCTAAGAAGATGATGATGATGATATTAGAGGCAATCCCTTTTGTAAATTTGTAGCTTTTATTAGGCTGATAGTAGTGAGTATTCTTGTTAGTTTTTGGTATACGTTGATAGAAGGGTAAATTCTTTTGTTCTGGTGCTCCAGAACAGTGCATTCAGACAATTATTCTTGGCCATTGTAATTGTAGCACTTGTACCATTGTATCTCTTGCTTCAGTTATAATTACTCAGAATTATTGCTATTTGCTTTTGGTTGTAATGTCATTTTGTTCATAAAGACGCATGTGAAAAGTGGAATGTTGGTGGAAATTCGAATTAATATTTTATTTTTTCTAACTATATGTTCACTCATTAGCCATCTCTAATTGAGCTAATATGCACTTTGTTTGATTCGGTGGTATATTATGTATCATTTTCTAATATCCACCTACATCATAACAACACAGTTGACATGTCATCGGATACTTCTACGTGTTCGTTCCACATGTGTAACATCGATCATGTTGTAGATGGAGAAAAAGACTGAAAAAATTGTCGTCAAAAGCTAGATACACAATATTGTATAAAGTAGGGATTTATTTATTTAAAAAAAAGAAATTCCAATTTTAAGATTAAAGTTATATCATTCTCTCATCTCCTCAAATTTCGTTGACGCCTCTCCTAAACTTGCCCCTTGACTGCGCCTCCGCCACGTCTCAACCTGCTTAATGCTGGATGCATTAATCTTGCAATCACTGCAACTGCAACAAATAAAACCTTATCCAGTCAGCCAAATTGAGGGAAAATCTGCATCTCTCAGTTTCTAAAAGTGGGAATAAGTCTGTGCTAAACCAATGTGTGGTTCTGGAAGCTTCATGCTAGCTTTGAATTCAACCACTTTGCAGGATGAAAGGTTTGATGGCACTGCTTAAATCAAATATAAAAAGCATTATTGTTTACTTAAAATTGAGGATATACTTTTCCTACAGCATGTTTGCAGTTTCAGTACTTAAATTGACAATTGAGTTAACTCCATTAGATATCTGTTACTTATTGGTCTTCCTCAATTTTTTCTGAAATCGACATGATAAGCAAGTATCTTGTGATAACATCTCAGCAAAGGTTAGTGATTTATTTGTAGGCTTCATTTGGGTGAAAGATCAAGCCGCTTCTTGACATTGTTCTTTACTTGCATATTTGTGTTCAAATGAAGTTATTGTTCTTATTTTCAGAGTTACCATACTGGTATTACTGCAAGCGAATTTTGAGATGTGACATTAGCACCTGTATATCACCAACAAGCTCCTTTGCAACAACTTTCGCGTTCAACACCTTCACCTCTTCAATATGTCAATTAGTTTGCTTCCTATCCTGCCTGCCAGGGATATGAAACTTAGATTTTCGCGGACACAATATCGTTTTTGACATATGAAAATCACAGTTAACATTTCGTCCATAAAAATGTTAGTAACGACATTTTTATACAAGTTCAAATTCGAATCTTTTAATATTATTATGGAAAATTTAGAATATTTTTGGGATTAAACTAATAATAGTTTAACATTTAATTAGATAATTGTCCAAAAAAATAGGATTTTATTTTCGTTTATCAAAGCTAAAATCTACAGCACAAAAACCAATAAACTATAATCTCAACAACCCTAAATTTTTTATGGTTTTATTAAAAGATAATTGTCAGCTATCGTGACGAAGATTCAACTATTGCATCCAATCTCATCAATCAAAAGAGAAGACAAGAGACACTCAAGAAGAAATATAGTTTCTGTATTAGCTTTCCAGTAGAAAAATGATCATGAATGTCTTACAAATGATTTCCTCCGTCTATTTATACTATGAGATCCTATCTACACTTGGTAGTTACAACCGAATCAGTTGCTAACTTCTACTAACAGACTTCAATTAGTTAAGCAGCTGCTCTGCCACCTGTCACTTTTGGTTATTTTGTTTGTGCCGTTGTAACTTCCGTTTCTTTAAGCTCCCGTGCATACGTGTTCTTCCTTCTTAGCTCCCATGTATACGTAACATTACCCCCTTCCTTCTCTAAGACTTGTCCTCAAGTCGAAAATAGGTTAGGAAAGCGGGCCTCCATATCAAAAAATGCCTCCCACGTAGCTTCTTCTTCAGGCAAATGAGACCATTGGACGAGGACCTCTGAACTCGGACTATTGTTCTTCTTCACTACGCGTCGGGCCAAAATCTTAAACGGCTGGAGTAGGATCTTTCCATCTGTATCAAACTTCGGGCATTGCGTGACGACATCAGTCTGGTGGACGCTCTTTTTCAAGAGACTAACATGAAATACTGGATGGATTTTGGCTGAGCTAGGTAGAGCTAATTCATACGCCACTGCTCCGACTCTCTTGATGACCTTGAATGGCCCTGCATACCGAGGGCTCAATTTCCAATTCCGATGTAGACGAAGTGAATGTTGTTTGTAGGGTTTAAGTTTGAGATACACCCAGTCATTGATCTGAAATTCACTATGGACGCATTTCCTGTCTGCATAACGCTTCATCAAATCTTGAGCCTTTTGCAACAGCCTCTTCACCTGCAACTGAATATTAAGTCTCTCCTGCATTGTGACTTTCACCCCTACTACTTTTGGATCCGAATACGAGGCTAATGCAAGAGGAGTAGGTTTATACCTATAAAGTGCTTCAAAGGGTGTAAGTGCGAGTGAAGAGTGAAAGGAAGTGTTGTACCAGAATTCTGCCATCGGCAACCACGCACCCCATTGTTTAGGATTCTGACTACACATACACCGGAGATACGTTTCGACGCATTGATTTACTTGCCCAGTCTTCCCATCGGACTGAGGGTGGTAGGCGGTGCTTAAGTGTTGTTGGATGTCAAGTACACACAATAATTCCCACCAGAATTGGCTCGTGAAGACCTTATCTCTATGGGAGATGATGCTTTTAGGCAGCCCATGCAGCCTGTAAATCGAGTCCAGAAATTTATGGGCACAACTCGAAGCTGTGTAAGGGTGTTTCAACGCGATGAAGTGCGCGTATTTGGTGAAACGATCAACTATTACCCAGATTGTATCTTTATGTTGGGAGGATGGTAATCCTTCAATGAAGTCCATAGTTAACTGCTGCCATGCTTGTGTTGGAAGAGGAATGGGTTGAAGTAGGCCCGCTGGCCGCGTACCTTCGTGTTTGCTAAGTTGACATTGGTGACAAGCAAGCACCAAATTCTGAACTTCCATACGCATTCCTAGCCATAAAAATGTGGTTTCAACTCGTTGGAAGGTAGCATTAACTCCCGAGTGTCCACCATAGCACGAAGAGTGCATAAATTGTAAAATGTTGTGCCTCAAGTCAGTTGTAGCCCCCACATAAATTCTGCCTTTAAACCTTAATAAGCCATCTCTGTACGTAAAAAGAGAGAGGTTATAAGGTATAAGAGTGCACTAAGCAATCTTCTCCTGAGCCTCTTGATCTGCCTCATAACTTCTGAAGATCTCAATTATCCAATTAGGAGTGCAACTGGTGACAGAATAGATTGTCCCTTCCTCATGCTCGATTCTGGAAAGAGCGTCTGCTACATTATTTTCTGCACCCTTTTTGTACTCGATTTGGTAATCAAATCCAATAAGCTTCATGAGATACTTGTGTTGCACCGGGGTGGAGATCTTTTGATTCAGTAAATATTTCAAGCTCTGATGATCTGTCCAAATAATAAATTGATTGTGAAGAAGATAGGATCTCCACTTATCAATAGCCAAAATTATAGCAAAAAACTCCTTCTCGTATGTGGAAAGCCCACGGTGTTTTGGGGCTAGAGCTTTGCTAAGATAACAGATAGGGTGATTCGCTTGGATTAGCACTGCACCAATCCCATAATAACTAGCATCGGTCTCAAGCGTGAAGGGTATTTGAAAGTTAGGCAACTTCAGGACTGGTGCTGTTGTCATAGCAATCTTTAAGGCTTGAAATCCCTCCTCAGCTTCTGACGTCCAGTGAAAGTTTCCCTTTTTTATCATGTCATTCAAGGGCCTTGCAATTACTCCATAATTCTTCACGAATTTCCTATAGTACCCAGTTAATCCAAGAAAACCCCTCAGAGCTTTAAGTGTCTTCAGCTTAGGCCAGTCAACCATGGCCTTAATTTTTTGTGGATCCGCCTCAACTCCCTTTGAACTGATGAGATGGCCTAAGTACTCGACTTGGGAATGGCCAAAATGCACTTAGAGGCTTTGAGTACAACCGCTGAGACAATAAGGTCGGAACACCACCTCAAGATGCTCACAAGGATCCGCCATATTTTACTATATATCAAAATGTCGTCGAAGAAAACGAGCACAAACTTACTCAAATAAGGTCTGAATATTGAATTCATCAATGCTTGAAATGTTGCCGGGGCGTTAGTGAGGCCAAAGGGCATGACCTTGAATTCATATAATCCACTCGAAGTCATAAATGCTGTTTTGTAAACATCATAATCTGCCATTTTGATCTGGTGATATCCAGCTCTTAGATCAAATTTTGAGAACACAGTAGCCTCTCCTAATTCATCCATCAAGTCATCAATAAGTGGTATGGGGAAATTGTCTTTAACAGTCATGGAGTTGAGTCTCCTGTAATCAATACAAAATCTCCAAGTGCCGTCTTTCTTCTTAGCCAACAATACCGCGACGAGAATGAATCGTTACTCGGTTGAATTATTTCGCTTTCAACATCTCTGGACCAATCTCTATTTCCTCCTCTGCAAGTAAGGATACTTGTAGGGGTTGATTTTGAATGTCATGCGGTGCCGGTTTCAAAGGAATTTTGATGATTATGATTTCTATCCGTGGGAGTTGTCTCGAGTTTCAAAGATTGATATGTACTTCAATCAAAGGTGAATCCTTATGTGTGTTGTACTCACCTTCTACTACAGCAATCGTTATCATGCATAAGCAACCAAAGAGAGATCCTTTGCCCTTCCCGATTGTTCTTGAAACTTTTCCCCGAAGCATCTTCAAACCGATCTCTTCTTGTTTCAACCCTCGCAAGACTACAGACCTCCTCATTTACTAAAGGCGATGTTTTGTTCTTGAAGTTGAAGGTTACGGGACCTAGTTGCTTGAGAGATCGACTCCCACTACCATATCACAACCTCCAAGATTGAGAATCCTCATGGGCATCTTGAATCTACATCTCCCATTTCCCAATCCAGTTTGGACACCTTGTATTACATTCCAATTTAGCCCCATCGCCCACCGTCACCGTTAGCGGGTTAGTACATTCTCTTTCACATCCCACTCTCCTGGCTGTACTCTCATCTAGAAAGCTGTGTGTACTGCCCGTATCGATCAATACGGTGATATTGTGTTTCCCCACCTTACCTCTGAGTCTTATTGTATCTGTAGCTACTTGCCCCGCTAGCACATTCAAGGATATCTGGTAAGCTTCTCCTTCGCTTTCAATTTCTTGTAGTATGAGTTCAGTTTCCTCCGGCTCGCCTTCACAAATAATTGTGAAGATCTTCTTGCATTTATGCCCTATTTGATAAGGCTCGTCGCAATTGAAACAAAGCTTTTTTCTCCTCCTTTCTTCTATCTTTGTTGGAGTTAATTTCCTGAAGTTGGTGGATTTTTGAGTGGTTACAGAATTACTGCTCGTACTGCTTCCTTCTTGTATTTTTCTCCCTGCACCTTCGTTCAATTTATTCAGTTGCTTGGGCCCTCTCCCTAGCGCCAGTAACTGGATTTCCTGTTTCTTGGCAATCTTGATGGCTTGCTCTAGTTTTTTGGGTTCAAACATCCCCACTACACTAGATATTTTATCTTTTAAACCCCCAGTGTAGCATTTCACGAAGTACTCCTCTCCTAGACCTCTATTCTCAATTGCCATGAACGCCTTCAATTCTTCGAACTTGGTTGTGTACGATGCTACATCGGAAGTCTGCTTGAGTTGGTTAAACTGCGATACCATGCTCTTTCCGTCCAACTCCGAAAATCTCTCCACCACCATACTTCCAAATTCTCTCCATGACAATGCTAGATTCTCTTCTATGTACTCAAGGTACCATAGATCTGCTGCCCCCTCCATATACATTGCAGCCGTTTATATTCGATCATTATCATTCATAGGATTGACAACAAAGTACTTGTTACATTTCCTCACCCATTGCATCGGATTATCTCCATGGAATTTTGGAAAATCTAGCTTAGGCATTCGTAAATGAAGATTTGCAGATTGAGATGACTTACTTCCTTCTCTCAATTGGGACGATCTCTCTTTTCCTCCACTGCATTCGCCTCTTTCTCTCTGTTTGTCCCCTTCGTTTTCCCCTCGATCTCCATTCTTTAATCCGCACCGCATCTCCTCGAATTGAATTTGTATCGCAGCGAGCATGGACTTGGATATATCGACCTGTTGTTGCTGCATGACTCTACTCATTTCCGTCTGCTGCTGTTGTATTTGCTTGAGTTGCAACTCGATCTCGTTAACTTTTCCTTCCATTTTGGATTTGCGTGGCATACGGTAAGCGTGAGCTCAAGCTCTGATACCAAATGTCAGCTATCGTGACGAAGATTCAACTACTGCATCCAATCTCATAAATCAAAAGAGAAGACAAGAGACACTCAAGAAGAAATATAGTTTCTATATTAGCTTTCCAGTAGAAAAATGATCATGAATGTCTTACAAATGATTTCCTCCGTCTATCTATACTATGAGATCCTATCTACACTTGGTAGTTACAACTGAATCAGTTGCTAACTTCTACTAACAGACTTCAATTAGTTAAGCAGCTGCTCTGCCACCTGTCACTTTTAGTTATTTTGTTTGTGCCGTTGTAACTTCCGTTTCTTTAAGCTCCCGTGCATATGTGTTCTTCCTTCTTAGCTCCCATGTATACGTAACAATAACAAAGAAGAAACACATTTAAATGAATTTATAGGACTAGAATACGATTACTACATCATTTGAAAACTCGTCAACATGTATATTTAGAAGGAAAATTAATAAAAACGTTAGCCAAAGAACTGATATAAGTGAAAGCCAAATATAATAGTCGAAAAGATAAAAACAAAATATATTTCAAGAGGGAGAATGATAATACAACCGAAAGCAATAGAAACCAAGGAAAGAATCAAGTGGATGATTTATTCGAAAAGCAATCAAAATTTGAAATTAAAGGATATAGGAAGCAGCATATGCCAGATTCCAACATAATTAAAATACGTGGCATATTCATATATTTCTCACAAAAGAAAAAGGAAAGAAAAGTATATTGTCAACCGTCTGTTAGTTAACTTAAACACGCAGCTGCTCTTTTGCTTCCCAAGATCGACTTTGAATGCTCGCAATTTTTCCATCCAAATTGAGAAGAAAAGGGGTAGTAGTTGGAGCCCAGAAAAAGTTATAGTTCATAGCCAGAAAGATATAGAGAGGAAGAAAAAGAAATTGTGATGGGTGATTTGGGGGGATCAACAGTGGGGTTGAATGAAGAATCGACGGTGGCGGCGGCAACTGGAATATGGGGACTTTTCACAAATTATGCGTTGATGTCTGCCTTCCTTGGCTTCGCTATTGCTCAGGGCATTAAGTTCTTTACTGTCTGGTATGCTTCTTCTCCTTCATAGTTAGTACGTCTGCGGAATTGATCTGGCTTTTTTCTAATTTCAACATCGTCCCAATTAGAATCTCTAATTGTATCCCTCCTGGTGTCGGTGGCTGATGGGTGTCTCTGTGTATGTGAGTGTGTGTGTTGAGAGAGAGTAACTGAATGATTCTTTATATTTTAATTTTGCAAGATTTGCAAGTAGATGAGTCTTTGTATCTTTGATATTGAAATACCTTCAAAAAAGAAGCAATATATTGAAAGTATCTTAATTAAACTGAATTACTGTATTGTAAATATAAATGTGATTTGGTCAGTCTATTTTTTAAAAATGCAAATGGTAATTACTGTATTACATGATATGGAGATTTTTAGTTCTTGATTTTGATTTTGTGGGCGCTTTATGGTTGTGAATACTATTTGGTTCATGAGTTAATTAATATATGTTTATTGGGAGTGCTTCTTGGTGATCTTTGGTGGTTGTATACATGAAATTCTGGTGAGGAAGTTAGCTATTTCCAGCTAAATCAATCTCTAATGATTAGATGCAGAATTCATCCATTCAAATCAAGATTTATTATAGTATTTTTATGAAATGCTTTGTATCTGTTATTATATATCTATATATAACAATGAAAAATGACAATCAAGCATCACTTAAGATCTTGGGTGAAGTCTTTTGCAGTTTCCCATTAAAGAAAATGTTTAGGCCCCTTATATCAGAGTTTGTTCATTACAGAGCAAATGCAGGTTCTTTATCTAGAGAGCAAGGCGACATTTCTGTAACCTTTTTCAATTGTTTTTCTTGTCTAAAGTCATTTAATGTTTTCATAATACTCTTTTAATTCAAAAGTATATGATGGTAATCCTCACTCCATCCCTTCCAATGCTCATAAAGCATAATGCAATCTCGGAAGTCTTAGGAGCGTTTATGCAGGTATAAGGAAAACAGATGGGATCCGAAGCAACTTATTGGATCTGGTGGCATGCCATCATCACATTCAGCTACGGTAACTGCTCTTGCAATTGGCGTCGGTCTACAAGAGGGTTTTGGAGGACCGCAATTTGCAATTGCGTTAGTCTTGGCATGTGTGGTATGGTCTCTTGTTCCGTTATAGCCTGGCTTGAACTTGATGTTATTAATTGTATTAGTCTTTGAAAACATGTTCTATACACTTGTTTTCTTGTTTATGTTGAATTGCTGGAACTGAAATTTAAACTTTCCTGATGATTTTAGTAGTAGACCATCAACTTTTTCGTTTTCATGATTGGCAGCCTACCACTTAGTTTCTCTTAATACTTTGCTTTGGAAATAGGGACAGGCAGGCACCGTTGCAGTATTAACTTCTTGATCTGCTTTAACAGAATTGCTTTTTGAAACAGAAAAAAAATAATGTGAAGGGGGACCTCACTTGAATTAAAAATGCCTTCAGACATAAGAAGCAGATAAGTAAGATGGCGCCATTGAAATATTGTCATTATAACACGCATTCTAGACAAAATGTATCCTTGCCGATAAATTGACTTATTTTACTTTGTACATTATGTGCACTCATATAACTTTACAAAATGATTGTTCTGTTTTATCAGATAATTCAAAAAGTCACAAGGATATAAATGTATTAACCGAATTCTCAAGAACTAAAACTAAAGGGGTTTGCTTGGTATGGGAGTTTGGGGAAGTGGGGGATGTGTATGAAGAAACGAATGCTGTCTAGACACTTTCCCTTTCCCATACCCATTCCTTTTCTTATCCACCTTCACGCCCATACTTATCCCAGATGCCAAACAAATACTTATGCATAATGAAAATTTGAAGTTAATATATAATATGACTAAGCTTTTATACTGACTAATAATGGCAGAAAATTGAAACCTCAAGGTGAGGGTAACTCTTTTGTTTGATTTCATATTAGTAGATTATGAAGCGTGAACTATAAATATTTGTATCTACCAAATGGACAGTCGATCCCTAGTTTATCTCATGCTTGAGCTTGGACATACAGTTTTACTTACACAATCGAAGTTTAATTTTTGTTCTAAGCTACCATATATTGTATGTAGTTTCTTGGAATATTTTATCCTGTCTTACTCTTCTCAAGTTTTGACAGGTGATGTACGATGCAACTGGTGTAAGATTACATGCTGGACGTCAAGCAGAGGTTTGTAGTTTCCGCTGCAAGTTTGTTTGTTGCACGTCTAGGGTGGATTTGTACAAATGCACAAGCTACTTCATCAGTTACTCTCCCAAATGTGATATGTAAATCTGTAACAAAGTGCAAAAACTAGAGTTTATATGCACCCGGAAAACGGAAAATTTCTAATGAACCTTATATATGTCAGGTATTAAATCAGATTTTGTGTGAACTTCCAGCTGAGCATCCTCTTGCTGAGAGCATACCTCTACGTGAACTTCTTGGTCACACGCCTACTCAGGTACAAGTTGATACTTTAAATATTATTTGAAGAACATTCTCTGAATCTAAATTGCTCTTTTTTTATATAATATAGGACCCTTAAACAATTCCCCTCATCAGCTTAGATCATGTGAATGAATACATTTTTTGTTGTCTTACAATATATTCTGCTTCAAACCTGGTGGAAGAGAATGAACTTTCCAAACACACACTGTAACCATCCCAATTCTACTTGTTGGCATAGATCAACAACCAATTTCTTGCTCGAAACCTTAGACATGACTAAATACTCTATGTAGATTATAGATGAGCATTTTCCAGCTATAGATAAAAAAACAGTGGCTCGTTTAATTAAGTGGGATCACTTATTAATTGCGACATTCATTGTTTAACTTCAGGTTGCTGCTGGTGCGGTTCTGGGATCGATTACAGCATTAGTTATTCATTTAATCTGACGCAATCAGGATAAAGTCTTTGATTAGAGTTACCAAGTCATGTCGTCTTCTATTTCTATTTAAGGGTAACTCAAAGGTACATATCTGATGAAAGATAAATAGCAAAATTTGTTGTTGAAAACCAAGAATTCTGTTACTAGCATTATTCACCGCAGGAGAATTCCTCTGCAACAGTTCTCTTTCCACGTTACTGTATACATGAAGTCTGCCTCAATATTTCATGCATTTTTTCAGTGATGCTTATCTAATTTCATACATAGTCAAATGGCATCAAGAATCTAATCGTAGTATAGCAGAAAAAACTTTCTTGAGCTCCGAAAGAGGATCATTCTTCATCTCCGACTTTGTGCGCCATGCGACATGCTCATCTGGCCTCACTAGAATAGCTCCTCTATCTGTCATCTGACAGAGATCCCACCACGATGGTAAACTAGGACAAGTTTTAGCATCTACGACATCGATGAAATTTTCCCACGGTGAAAGTGCCCTTTTGCTGCTGCTGCTGTGAGCTGCATACGTTGCTTTGTCTTGCCACATTATGCATACTTTAAGTGGAACTTGAAATTCCTGAGCCACCTTGAATGCAGCCTGAGCTAGTTGATAGGATACATTGGTTGGTGCTATAATAAGAAGGAACTCAACATCATTTGTAGATACAAGGTCCAGGGTAGAGCAAGTTCCCTGGCAAAATCAAGATGAAATCATAAGACTGGCTGAATTTTGCCTAAAATCTCACAAACATATTTTTATAAACGGTGGCACACCTCTTCTGAATGTGACAACAGTTGAATCTTCATATGGGGCAGTCTTGATCCAGGATCCGAGGATGGCATGTAGTCCCGCCTCCGTCCAGTTGGTTTTTCTTGCGTGCTTGAAAAACTATCACTGTCAGAAACCAGTGCTCCTTTATTGTACCTAAGGTAAAGTCTCATAGTTAGATAAATCATCATGGAGTAGCAAAATATAAAGGCACAAACACTAGATCACGTTAACTTTGGAATCATCTTGCTTCGAAGTAGCCTGACTACAGCGTCAAACAGGGATTTGAATCTAAAATGAATGCTCTGAGGCTGCAATTAGAATGAATGTTAGTACCTGAACCCTAGGTCTTCAGCAGGAAACTGGAGTTGAAGGCTTTTTCCTTCTTCAAAGATCTGTCTTACTTTTGAAAGCCTTGAAGATCCAAGTGGGTTGTTTTCATTGAGAATAGAACCAGAGAGCTGCATCCGGCCTATGCTAAATATTCCATTCAAAATTGTCCTTTGTAGATCAGACGGTAAGAAGGAACCAAGATTTTCATTGATGGTACGATGTACTGCAAATTGAGATGAGTGGGTACCCAATAAGTTAAAATAACAATAGAGAGAGTTAATTTCAGGATCATAGATTTACCTGAACTAGAGATACTTGGATCAAGCCCAAGAGCAGCAGGAACTGTCATTGCTGCTTTAAAATTTTCAACACTTAATGCAGTGTTAAAGAGGGCAATCTGATATGTATCAGGGATCCATGCAATATAAGCGTCACACTTTTGTAAGATAGTAATATGCTGATTAGCAAAATTTACACAAATAAATGAATAATACCTGCCTGCGCTCTGTTTCGTAAGTCAAAAGAATTGACGGTGGTGTTATTCCCTTGAGTACAGAAGCCAACTTCCAGGCAAGATTATGAGCATCCTGGATGCCAGTATTCATTCCTGAAAAATATAGCAGAAAGTCTTTAAGCCCTTCAAAATGACCAGAATGTTCTTGGATTAAATAACTGATCCTTTGATCAATTTTCAGTGATTTGCCAAAGGTATCAAATTTTTTTGTTGTATGAGAAAATCTATACCAAAACCGCCAGCAGGGGGAAAGCGATGAGCAGCATCTCCAGCAAGTATTACCCTGTTGTTACTAGCTAGGAACGCCTGAGCAACTTCAGCATGCATCACCCAAGGCTTTACATCCAGGACATTTATGTCTGCAAGCTCTCGACCAACCAGGCTGAAAATTATTTTCTCACACATCTACAATACAAAGAATTCTTTAGAACTGATTTATCACGATTAATTTTCTGGCTCTTGACAGCAACATATTTTCATACAGGTTTGGCTAGAGTACTTAACCACCATGTACTTAGCAAGTACATTTAAATCTCATAAGGAAACTCAAGCTATGCTGTAGACTACAGAGATAGGGAGTTACCCTCGAGCTAAAATCTTCAAACCTCTGCTGGGGCGGATAAAAAGGTACCTGCATAAGATAAAAATGCCAGAAATCTAAGTTCCTGGTGGCATAACAGACCAAGATAATCCATACGCATGAAAATAAAGCTCTGAAGCCAGGTTGGATATACAGCACCTGCAGCACAAATTCTCCTTGCGTCAGGTCATGAGCAACAAGAACACCAATTGCTTCGGTATTGAAGATGAAAAACAGCATGCCTGGTCTTTCATTCATCAAGTACTGTCCAAGGTCCTGACTAGTAAAATGTATACTGATAAGTTTTTGCAGATCATGTTCGCCACTCATGCCTATTCCAACTAGTTTTCTTACTGTACTTCCTGCACCATCTGTCCCAACAAGAAAATTGCACAGGAATTTTTTTTCCACATGTTCCCCTTCCCTTGTTACAGAAGCGGTCACAGTTAAACCATCTTCAGTGGCATTGATGGATGTGCACTCATGCCCCAATAATATTTGCCGCTCTGCAAGCTTTATGTCATCAGAGTTGAGCAAGCCATCACTTCTGACATGAAACCCTATGTGCTTGAGCTGTTCAATTAGCAACCTCGTGAGTTTATACTGAGAAAAGTGGGCAACAGAAACTGGACTCACAATCCGGTCAAAATCTGCATCCAACAGAACTTGTGAACATAATCAGCATTTAAAAGGGGCTAATTGACACTCCATGGGGTTTTTGGTTTATTTGAGTCATCAAACAAAAAAAAAGGAAACTAAATAGGTAAGGAACGGGAGAAACAAAGATTATTGATATGTTACCCCAAATCAATACGGGAAAAGAACAGCTTGACAGACACGATACATCTAAGGTGATAGTTTAATGTTGCATATCCGTTACTTTTGTTTTTTAATAGTACTGTGGAGTTTATGAGGGCATAATATTCAACTTCTTACTTCCCCTGTATACTGACATTGAAGATTAATTAAGGCTTCACAAATAAACATATACGGAAATAACTAACAATTAGTAAACTAATGCATCACAAACTAATATAGCACAGTATGATCAACAACAATCATCAACAGTTAATTATGAAAGATGGAGAGATGTCCATGGTCATGAAATCCAAGCTCAAGATAGAGGCGTGTA